>CATIWO010240771.1:0-21289 GCA_949673435.1 Macaranga tanarius | reverse complement strand
AAACCTTTACTTACTTAAAATAATTCATATTAATTATTTATTTTTTAATAAAAAATATCATATATTGAGTTAAAATTAAATTAATCCAGATTAATGTATGCAGATTACTAATATTTGTAGAGGTTATTTGGATTAAAATGTAGTTATAATTAATTTTTATTTATTTGTTAAGCTCGTAAATGAGGTTCGAAATTGAATAATTTTTTAAAAAAAAAACTCAAGTAAGGTTTGAGATCAAAATAAAATATAAAGAATTTAAAATTAAACGTCCTCTATTTAACTTGGCTCAATAACAATTGCAAGTGTATTTTGAATAATTGTAATATGATTATTTGGGTTATAATTTTTTTTAATCAATAATAAGATTATATATATGATTTAAGTATCGATGGATTAAAAATAAGAGACATTATTTGCTTTTTAAATTGACGATGACAGAATTCGAACTCTATATTTTAAAATATCTTTGGAGAGAATAACCACTTGACTACTCTTTCATTGGCTGGATTATAATTTTTTAAATGAAGTTTATTAATCACTCATTAGTTAGTTAATATATTTATTTGAATTTGTAAATGTTCTTATTAAATAAAAATTATTGCAAAATAATAAACAATTGGACTTTTCTAATAAAATTTTGAATTTAAAATTGATTTTATTTTTAAATAAGATAAGTCATGTTTTAAAATAAAATATTAAACTGATAAATTAATATATAAAATATATCGTAAATATTTTAATTTAGTTAATAATATATATATAATTAGTATCTAAAAATTGGTGTCAAAATTTTCCCAATATTTATACTTTATTTGATCCTATTCTACTAAAAAATATAATTATTTGCAAATGAATTATTATTTGTTAATAAAATAAAAATTTTATTAAATTAATACATTTAAAAGTTATAAAAATTTGATTTAATAGTAAATAATTTCAAAAAATTGAAAATAAATTTCATACCACATTTCAAGGAATAAATTGAAAATAATACATTTGAGTAAATTGTAACGGACAGTACAAGTGCGGCGCTGGAATGATGGAATTGGGTAAATCAGAATTATTGAATGGAGAGTCAAAGTAAACGGCCTCAAAAGTCGTACATTCACTGTTCTACATATTCATATTCGTTTAAGGTCAAAGTCAACTCCCTCCAAAATTCTGCATTATCATTTATCACCATCACTTTCTATATTTTATACCATTATCCAGTCAACTCATTGCTTAGCCTAATCCCTCCAAATGCATAGTTTCACCCCTCAACTTTTCATGATTAACCTTTAACACCTCTCTACTTTCATTATTTTCTATTCAATCTTTAATCTTTTATTTTGAACCTACTTAACCCCTGCAGTCAATAAAATTAACATTTTTTTTTATAAATAAATGTTAATATGGATACAAAAAGAACTTATATGCACTAAAATAATGTTAAATATAAAGAAGTAATACAATTAAAAATAACTTTTTCTATCTTTTTGTATTATTTTTAAATTTTAATTTTATTATTTTAAAATTTAATTTTTAGTATTTTATATGTTCAAAATCAATTAAAACTAAATGCTTGTCTATTTCGATATTGTATGAGTTAAATAGAATTAAAAATAAAAATTTAAGAGTGAAACAGGTTCAAAATAAAAATTTAAAAATTAAATAAAAAATAATAAAAATTGAGGCGTGTCTATAAATTCAGCCAATCATAATATATACAATTATATTAAATTAATTTTAAAATTTTTTTATATAATTATATTTAAATTAAACTAAATTATTTAAAATTCAATAAACTTTGAAATGTTAATAATTTAGACCAGAGGTGTGATTTTCAACCCACGACTTTTTCTGACGTGAGTTTTGGAGATGATGGCTCCAATCTTACTCTTATTTTCATATAAATAAATAGTGCAACACCAAATCTGGTGTTGCACTATTTATCCACGCATAATTATGTTTTTTTTTTTTTAATTTGAAATATTTTTAAATGAAAAGTTTAGTTTTAAAATTTTATTTTTAAATGATTTTTATAAATAAAAAATTATATAAAAATAATATATTTATTAATAATATAAATAGTAAACTTGTCTTATGATTTATAAAAAATTAATTTATTAATTTTTAACAGAATTAATACATAATAATTTAATATAATATATTATCACTGAATGAATATGTCAAAAAATGTAAATATAAATGTAATGTTTTAAATATATAATTAATATAAAATTATTAAAAATAATATAATATGAGATATGAAAAAGAGCACGTGAAAAAAATTCATTTTAAAATTAAAAAAGCAGTAATAAGTTAGAGTATAATTACTATAAAACTATATTTTGATATAAAATTTATTGCATTTTAGTTTATAGGGTTGGAGATGCCTAGAAAATAATACACTTTCCTAAATTTATTTTTTCTCAAAATTTATCATTTTTTAATTATTTTTCTTAACTACCGAAATATTCATAATATTAGTGATAGTATGTGAAACTATATTTTGAAAAAGAGCATGGGTAATGTAATGGTATAGTTTTAACCATTAATTATACAGTTTCTCCTGTAAAATAGGGGATCTTTTTATAATTTTTTTTAAAAAAAATTTGAGAACGCTCAGTGCGTGATATCATGTACCGAGAAACTTATATATCGTGAACCAGAAACATATCAATGCCGATTTTCTTTATTTAGTTTTATAATTTATACTGTTTCCGATTTATCATTAATTTTAAAAGCAATCTTTATATAATTAATAATTTAATGATTAAATATTTAATCATTTTAGATAAAATTGAATAAGAATGACTGCAGGTTTGTAGTTCAAGACCCATTGTTACTCCTTCCCTAATTAATGACAGAAAAAATTATCAAATATTTTATATGATAATGAATAAAAAAAATGAAAATTTAATTATACTACTTACGTAAGCATAAATCATTATGCATGCATATGCAAATTCTTGGCAGCCCTTTTTTTCTTCCTTCTTTGTTAGGTGGAAATAATGCCATTTTGGTTACTGTATACAGATTCCTACACATACATACAGCTTGCTTTGTGCAAGTTGCTAATTATATAAAAATACAATTTGCGTTGTTGCTTAGCACATTCCCCTTTTTCTTTTTAAATCATCGTTCGAAGTCATCTTCTTCCATTGCCACTTCTTCCTCCTCTCCTCTTTGCCTCTCTGATCTCTTTTTGTGTTAAAACAGAGAGAGAGAAAAAAAAAGGCAAAAAAATGGGACGTCCCCAAGCTGATTCTTCAGATCAACAACAGCAAGAATATGAGCTTCAACCTCAAGAATACCAATATGAACCTAATGTACTCGACTTCACTTCCACTCAACAAGCTGACTTCTCTGCTCCAACCTTTGAAACTAGTTACTATGAATCAACTGAACAAGACCCTTCCCAATCCAATTTCACTGACACCGAACAACAACAGCAGCAGCACCAACAGCAACAGCCAGAAGAGTATCAGCAACCAGAGCCAGCTCAACCGCAGCAGCAGCAGCGGCCACAGCAGTACCCCCCACCACAAGCTAACCAAGGCTATGGACCACAACCACCCCAGCCAGCACAGTTTCCACCCCGGAATAATCCGGCGTACCCACCACAGGGCCCGGCTGCACCTTCTCGACCTGCACCTTTCCCGCCCCAGAGGCCGAATCATCCCGCTGCATATCCGCCACAAACAATCCCTACCCAGCCCGCACAGTTCCCACCAGGTGCAAATTCCCCAGTTTACCAAATTGGGCAGAATCAGACTGCAGCATATCCACCACAGCTCCCACAACACATCCCGGCGCAGCCTATGTCAGGAAATTATCCTGCTCAATTTGCACCACAGCCATTTCGTCCTCAGGCTGCAGGACAAGCTTTCACTCAGAATGCTTACCAAGCACCTCAGCCAATGTCGTTTCCTGTACAGAATAATGCCGGACAAGGGTATAATGTGCCATCTTCGCCCTATAAACCTTCAGTTCAGATGCCAATAGGGATTCCGGTAGGACAGCAAGTGCAATATAATGAGGGTTGGAGAACTGGGTTATTTGATTTCATGGATGATCCAATGAATGGTAATTAAATTAAGCTTCTTTCTCTATCTAAAAAGTATATATATATTTTTTTGTTCTTTTCAAAAGTTACTGGTAAGAAATGAAGTGAAGCATGCAGATCTCTCTAATTGTTTTTGGTACATTTCAGCTGTCATTACAGCTTGCTTCCCATGCATCACATTTGGACAGGTTGCAGAAATCATTGACAATGGCCAGATCTGTAAGTGTTGTGTATTCTTTATAAACGAATAATATATTATAGATTGATTCTGTCTCCTAATGCAAGAGGTCAAGTGTTCAAGTCTTGAATAAGATGTAACAAGAAAACTGAATTGCATTTAGTAGAAGGCTAGCTGTTAACATTATTCTTTGTAATTAGTCCAAATCACTGACCTGATGAACTATACCGTGTATATATTTTTATGCAGCATGTGGGACAAGCGGACTGCTGTATGGTTTGGTGTTAGGGTTCATAGGGTTGCCGTGCATAATGTCATGCAGCTATAGAACAAAGCTTAGGGCAAAGTATGGACTGGTAGAGTCACCAGCACCAGACTGGTTGACCCATTTCTTTTGTGAATGCTGTGCCCTTTGTCAAGAATATAGGGAGCTTCAGAAAAGAGGCCTTGATCCTGCCATTGGTAAGTAATTAAGAAAGAAACCTGAAACTAGATCATGGATCTATATATATATATATATATATATAGTTTTCTAGAGAAACTTGAATAAAATGCAATTAAGATTCTGTTTCAAGTTGGGTTTTTGAGTTAATGTTATGTGCTACATATTGCAGGATGGCAAGGAAATATGATGCAGCAGCAGCAGCCTCAAGTGGCTATGATGCCTCCAATAAACCAAAAAATGATGCCTTGATATCCTGATGAGAATGTTATTCGTTTGGTTTAAATAGAAAGAAAGTGTTTGTTTGTTTTTTTTTTTTTTTTTTGAATGTTCGAGTTGCGCAGTATATTCAACATGTAGATGTTGATGCCTGTACTAAGAAGATGTACTCATTTTGATCTTCTGGTTTGCTGACTAAAGAAAAAAAAGTATGAAGAATTAAATTTCGTTTCTCTTATAAATTCATTAACTTTAAAAAATTTTAATTTGATTTCAAATTGAATCTTGCAAAAATATCTAAAGTGATTTTGAATAGAACCTTAACTAAAGAGACTATCATCGTGATCATAATCAAGTTCTCAAATTTTTAAACTCAAGAATTTGAAACTTGTCAAAATCATAAAATGCAATTTCAAGTCCTTAAAAATATGTAAATACAACATTTACAATTTGTATTCTTATGAAAAATACAAATTAAAACGCACAAATAGGAGTAGGGCAAGTTATTTTAAAAAAAATTAAAAAAGAGTAGGGCAAGAGAAAACCTAAACTATCCTATTGCATCTCTACTCCAAGGTCTTGCCTGTCTCACCACCTCTCTTCACAACTTCCTTTCTGTGCAGTAAAATAATTAGTAAATATGATGTGGAAATATGAATTGATATATAATTAGAATTCCACATATTAACCCAAAACACAACCATTTAACAGACATTAAGAAAAAAATAAAAAACCCCAATCTCGTAACAAAAATTGGATACTTATCAGCATAGTTTCCAGGTGTACACCTGTTTTCATGATGAATTTTGTACAGAACCAACCTCTTACATAAAAATGAAATACAAGCCAGCCTTTTGTTTTATATGTATAAACCATACAAATTTAACACTGCAAAATCTGCTCCCAGGTAAGATTTGGGGGTTTAATCTTCAATGCTAAAATCACACACTAGATTCTGTAGATTGATGCGATTTGCACTCGCACCACTGTACAAGAAACTTTTCAATAAATGAAATTACAAACAAACATGAGTATAATACGAAGTTAAATGTTGATGGTTGCTTCCCACAACCTAAGAACTCCGTTCCGACCACCACTGCATATTCTTTTCCTTTCTAGGTCGGAGGCCACACATCTCACCTGGACGGCAAAAGTGATAATGTCAGAAAAAATAAGCCAGTGAAATGAGTAACGAATGATAAAAGTGAAGCCATAAATGAACAGTGAAACAAGTGACAACGTCTCCAAAATTATCCATTTCAAGACCACTTGGCCCCACATGACAAGCATAGCACTTGGTTTACCAATAATTTTAGCATACACAATAGCCCCAAAATTACATTAATAAAAATGTTTTGAATAATATTTCAAAACAAACAGTCAATTCTGCTATCAAGATTTCACGGACACATCTATAATCTGGCTTAGAAGTTTGGCTAGCAGGCTATCCATTTTTGTCAGAGAACTTAAATGCACATAAAAGCACTACTTGATAACACACTAAAGATTAAAGAACGCAACACAAAAACCACAGCAGATGGATGTTAGAACATACAAAAAAATTATATGAAAACTTCCACAAATAGACAACACAAACTGTGAGGGAACCTATGAGACACTCATGACAGAAAGACATAAATGGCAAAATGTAGGTAGAACTAAAATAGACAGATATAAGAAACAGATCCATACCATTGCAACATTCTTCTGTGGTGTTCTATATAGCTGCCACCCAGACATTTTTGAGCCACTGCTAGAGAGGCCACCAAGTCTCTCTTGTGGTCGTTGGAACAAAGACATGGAATTGTCAGCCGCTCCAATGCCCAACCAGTGTTCGCCAGCATTTATAGATAATATTGCAGCATTATGAATTGTGACATTCTTCACACATCTTATACCTCCTGACATACATAATAAGGGCCATTAATGGCGCTCATTAAAAAGAGATAGGAAGAAATTTAATTGGAAAAATGAAAGAAATGATAAATCACTCCATTCGTCATATATTGGAAGACTCTGGAAGCAGAGCTTTACCAAACTGATAATCATAAAGACAGTAAAAAGTATAGAGAAGAATGAGAGAGATAATTTAAAACAAGATAGGACATGGGTAACTGGCCTTTCTAATTTGGCAAGTTGAAACTTTTATGCAGTTCAAGAGCAAGACTGTGGGCCAGTACCATATTGATTTAGCACACCATTTTAAATTCTCAATACATGTTAAGTACATTAAATGGATTACACAAACATGTGGAAAAAGAGAAAAAATAACAGTAGACATAATAACAGTAGGTCGAATGGATGTCATCTTTTTTGTTATATGTAAAAGTCTCTTGGTTGCAGAAGAATGAAAGAAGGAAAATTAAAAATCTCTTTGTCTCAACAAAATTTCTTTTCTCACAAGAGAGAAGGAACAAACACATAAATAACTAGGAGAGGCAACAATGCCCACCAATCAAGTTGGATGTCCTTGGTGATAACCAATGTAAATACTTTCGATAGAAGTAAATCAGAAAAACGAAAAATCAAAACTTAGCAATACCAAGTTCCAATGAATTTTAAAAAGGCAAATGAAAAATATTACTGTTCTTACCTTCCTCATTTTCCCAAAACCGGAGTAGCCCATCAGTTGAACCTGAAAAATAATTTGTTTTCAGTGCAAATCAGAAAACATTCTCATTTTCTTAAGTCTCAGTTTTTTTGGGGTCCACTTGGAACACAAGGGGCCAGCCCTCCTCCTCTCCAATATCTAATTTGCTTCAAATCAATAAGGTTGACAACTTCCCTACTCTGATACCATGTTAGAAACTCCATGGGCCTAGAGAGTGTTGGTTCATAAATACACATGTGGACACATAAATGGAGTTGAACCCATGTAACACAAGACCAACTAGCTTGTGTTAAGGCCCAAACTTCACCACTTATGTGCCACTTTATTTCTCCAACAAGGGATATATTCTCCAACATAAGTCTTATTCGAGCTCAAGGAATACTAGGAACAGAGCAAATCAAACAAAAAGAAATAGCATAGTCAACCTGTTATTATTCCTCTGTCTGACATAGAATATTCAACGCAAGGAATTGGACCAGCATGGCAGGCTAGAACAGCATCACATGTTCCTCGAGAAGCAGACCATACTCTTGCTGTCCAATCATCACTACCAGTAACCAGTGTGTCTCCTACCATTCTTATTGACCTGAATAATGGAAATATGTTTTACATGGCCAGTTGACTGCAGTTACCATAAGAGTTGGAGAAATAAGAAAACCATTATTCTTCTTCAGCTTACCGAATCCATTTTGTATGCCCCAACAGCTTGTGCATTTGTCTACCAGCACGGATATCCCAGATGTTTGCTACCCTGGTAGCGCAAATAATCGCCATATTGGGTTTTAGCTAACTAATTAAGAGAACATAGAATTACAAGTCTAGCAGTAGAAAGAAGTTTCAAATTACATACGCATCTCTACCAGCAGCAGCCAAGATTCCTGTGGAATCATCGTACTCCATGCATAAGACTGCACTTGAGCAACGGCCAACTGTTGCTACACAGGTATCAGTTCGAACATCCCACATCTTCACAGTTCCATCATGGGCAGAGGTAAGGACGCGTTCACCTGACAACATACGGACACAGCTGACCTACAAGAGTAAAACAACAAAAGTTAGCCCTAGTTTCAAATAAGTTTTCTAGTCCTTCTACTAAATACCTATATGCAAAATGATGCAAACAAACGTGCCAACAACTTGTTTGACATATTCAAATTTGTGCATGCATATATAAACGCAATACATAGGGAAGTCCCCAGGAAGCATTAACAAAAACGTCAGTTAGCATGAGAAAAGCAAGAAGCAGGACATGCAAAACATCAAATAAAAACATGAAAGAGAGAAGATTTTAGCTCAATATTTATGACAAACATTAAAAAGACGACAAATTCTAAAACCTGAGCATCATGGCCCTTCAGCTCTTCTAGAAGCTGTGATGTTTGCTTATCCCATACAATAACAGACTGATCATCAGATCCTGATACCACCTTTCCTCGATCAGAACTTATAGCACGCACAGGTCTGCATTAATTTAGAGCGGAGGGTAAACCAATCAGAACTTCAGCCAAGAGAAATGATCATTGAGAAATATGGTAATCAGCAAATGTTGGCTTCCATTTAAGCAACCATAATATTAAAATGAATTAAAAGACCTTGTATGTCCTTTCAAAGTTGCCCGAAGCTCAGAACCACGCATACTAGGATCCCAGATCTTAACCTGCATGATTGAATTGAAGAAATAAATAAATGCACCCTATTTGTAACCTCTACCAGAAAATACAATAACGCTCTCCCAAAAGTCCAACCATCATGAATTCATGATTCATGCTCAGAAATTGAGAATTTAAGAGCACTGGCCAATCCTATCTTCTAACATATGCATGTCAAAATGACTATTGTAAATGGGAGAACGGTCAAACTACACAATGCAGGCAACAAGGAAAATCAAGTTGAAGTTCTATAGTGAGTCAGAATTACCACATGAATCTCATATAGGGATTGTTTAGAAAATTATCAAGTAGATTCTAGTCTTCACAAAATTTAAAAGAAAATGTTTGTTTCAGTGAATTAGTTGTTTGTTTGCCATTATATAAGTTAAAAGACATTCTTACAGTTTCCAGCTTCTCCAAAATGAGATGACCCTTGGCAGGTCGGCTCTCAATCTGAGCCAACTTATCTTTTGGTTTTGGTCTCAATATAGACTTCTAATCTCCAAAGTCATTCTAGGAATGCAGGTACTTACAGGTTTAGAATCACTCGAGTCTATAAATAACCATGGCTGTAATGCTTCATTAATCAGTTCCATCTAATAAAGGTGCAGCGTCTACTTTGACACTTGTGATGCAATCCAACCCTGAGAGTGACACCTACAGGACCTCCAATCTGATCCTACGGAATACTATGCATTTTGAATGTTTACATTTCTTCTCCTCTTTGCTTTTGGCACAATCAGATTGGGAATCCAGAAAATAATTGGAAATTTCAGCCCAAGTACCTTTTCCCCTCAAAATTCAATCACAAAATTATATATTCATTTTATAACATAGAATCATGTTTGTGTACAAAATTCCAATTAGAAATCTAAGTACCAGCCCTGCAACTTATAATATGCCATTACTACTCAGTTGGAGTTGAAAACTTTAAGCATTATTTTCTAAGGCCTGTAGTGGCATGGCAATGGAACACACAGACTTCCAGGAATGACTAATTGTGAACAGTTATACTGCAGAAACAATTAATCTGGTATGCTAATTTACCATACAATCCGTGCTTCCACTGATAAAGAATCCTGCATCTTCACGATCACCCACCAGATCCCACACCTCCCTTCGTGTTACACAGTGTAAAGCAGTAACAGCACCACTGTGCCCTCTAAGTATGCGAACATTGGTCTGAATTTTCTTTTGCCCTGTGGTAGATAAATCTTGTTTCCGAGGAGTTCCATTCTCATTTGCAGCTGATCGCCAATGAAGAAGATGGCAGATGAGCCATTGAAAACAATGTAATACAAGTCTCATTGTTATTGAAAGACAAACCTGAAGTGCCATCAGAAGTCCATTTACGAACACGAGCAAAAGAGTTTGCTCTTGATGAATCTCTGCTAAACATACTTTGAACCCAGCTCCTACCAACACCAGAGGCCTCTGCAGGTTGTTGATTCTCATCTGCCACGTCTCTTGGACGTGGGGAAGACAGCCCATGAGATGAGAAGGATTGGGCTTTTATAGATGAGACTCCCCAGTAACCAATTCGAAGTTGTTGGATGTGTGACAGAAACCCTCTGAGTTTAATCTGAAACACAACCCAAAGTAAAACATAATTATGTTGGATTGCAAATTTAAGGAATGAAAGGACATACATTATTGATTAGAATAATGCCCTCAAACACCAGAACCATGAGAGGCATGTTACTGATGACATATTAAAAGAAGAAGAAGAAAATAGACAATCCATGAGGCTTGCTTGAATGCCAACATACATGAATCAGCAATTCACTCAATGGACAAACTATGATTAGAGAATGGACCTAAGCATCATCATTTTTTCATAAGAACAATAATTCAGATGACAATATCCAAAAATCTAGACTTCATGACATGACTCTGTTGTGAACATACATTGCTGAATTTAAAAAAATCAGTGATATTATCCTCAATTAATTGAGTTTTGAAAATATCCACAAATAAACAATTGTATAACATGCTTGACATAAGCTGAGATAAGATCTAGCAAATGGAGTTCTTTCACAAGAAAATAAACATAGATAAGGAAGGTACACCATAGAGAAATTTCTCCTATATGGCTCAAGATCAAACTACAAAGGAAAACTAAAGGGAAAGGATTAGCTAAAATCCAATTATGCAGAATAATGCTAAGAAACCCCCTAAATGCCCAAAAAGCATTTTACAACTGGCCCTAAAATGAACTAAATGGCATACTCTGATTTTTGAAGATGCACATATTTCTCGCTATCCAAATACTCAAAAACAGCTTTAGGTTAAAAAAAAAAAAAAAAAGCACAGCTCCCAAAAACTTTGCCATATTTCCCTCCACTAAAGTCTACATTTTAAACTAAAACTCTAACAATTCTGGATGCACACAACTGCTCATCAGATTACAACACAAATCCATCCCTTTCTGGAAGCTTAAAATTATCTACAAGGTTCTTATTGGGGTTTAAGAAAATACATACAATTTTAGTTCAGTTACACTAACATCAAATAAATAAGAAACTAGCCAAGACTATTGAATTGAATGCCATATCGAGATTTATTTTCTGTCAACATAGTAAATGACAAGTGACCCACAAGAATAAACCCCAAGACACAGGAATGGAGCTTGTCACAACGAAAATCAATAAAACTTGCACGTTTAGACTGATACTATGGTAAGCTGTAATTTAAACACAAACAAAACAAAACAATGGAGAACTAATTTACCAGCTGCTTGTATCCAATGTTGTTCCTCTCTGCTATAGTCTCAATCATATACCAAGCATCAATATCAGGAAGTCCCAATCCGGCCTTAACAATAGCATAGAACAAGATTAAAATAGGAAATGTTTGATAGGAAAGAAAACAGGTGACATGTGATAAGTGAAGGAAAAGAGCATCACCATGTGGGATGCCACCAGAAGTAGTTGAGTAGTGACTAAAGCTGCATAATTGGCTGACCTGGCATAGCAGCAAATAAGCATCACGGTTGACTATTACTTCACACATCACAAAATTTACACAGCACAGGCACTAATCAATTCTACATTTAAAATATGTAATTTCCTATTGAAGAGGAATTTTAACGAAAATGAGAAAAAAAATAAAAAAAACATCTATTAGCTTTTCTCACTCAGAAGTCTTTACGGGTTTAGAATTGGTTTCCTTCAATTATACACCTATAATACTTTATCTACCCAGAGAACAGAAAGTGGGGAATTACTTCAAGGATTTCCAACAATTTGCTTCTTTGGAAGTGTATTATGCAATTCTAACACTAGTAATGACATGGATGATATGTTGGGTTTGATGCATTTGAATTAAGGTGTAAAGTTTAGACCTTTCCTTTTAATTTTGAAAATAATAAACAGAATTACAAACTTAATACCTGCAAAACCATAGAAAACCCCTAGAGGTACCTCAAATTATTTATCATCAAATAGCAATCTGAGAACTATAGAGTTAGGCTGAGCCTCTTTCCAGAACCTTTAATTGTTGGGGTCACAATCATTTCTTCACATAAGAAAAAAAAACTCACCTCCATGAAGAAAAAGTAGTAACCCTAACAGTTAAGGTTGTAGAAATAACATTAACCAAAGTCATTGTTCACAGCATTCTTTCTGCCTTAGATCCTCATGCTACAGCCTTAATAATATTGTGACCCTAAAGTTGTAACCCTAGCAATCTGTGACAAAAATAAAAGGTAGAAACCAACATATATGAATAAGCTCCATTGATCGCACAAAGGAAGTCTATATTTCCCTTCTAATCAATCTGAGAGTGTGTTCGTTCCTAGAAGTAAATTGATCGCACAAAGTAAATTATTATAATCATCAGATTCCCACTTTAACCTTTACTATTACCGTCAATTATGCAAGAATGATGATACTTGACATTTGACTATTATTGCAGATTTACGAAGACAAAATTTACAACATTTAAGTGGAGAAACACTACATCATTCTTTTTTCCTTTAAATCCATGGACAATTTATATAGGAGGCTCTTTGTTTCACTTAGACCAGCAGAGCAATGTAGAAAAATGAGCATAAACTAACAAGATAAGTAAACCACAATGTGACGAAAAATTAGTCAACAAGTAACAAGAATTCAGTGAATGTACAACTTTTAACAGTATGCATTCTTACTTGCTCGAAGAATGCTCCATTAGATGGTCAAAGTAGCCTTCCCAAAACCTACAAAGGAGGAATAGAATAGAGAAGCTCAAAATCAACAATTTACAAAAGCAAATAATCTGAAAAATCTAAAAAGAGCAAAGTTGGAAGCAAGATTATAAAAGAAAGTCCATCGATTGTAAAAAAGAAAAAAAAAAGTGATAGACAGTTGGGAGAGACTGAACAATAAAATGTAATCCTGTAAGAAATTACCACTAACACGTACCGTAGCTCCTCCCAAATGGATAGCGAAATTAGATGGCGCTGGACATAGTCAGGAACATTATTAGCATCCTTTTTATACATCTCAGCAGATACTTCAAGGGCATCTCTAATTGTTGATACATCATTCCGCGATGTTGCACGACTAATTGCTGTTTTAAGCTGAAATTACACAAATAAATTTTTGAGGATTAAGATAGCTCAGCATAAAAAATGAAAAAGGTTGGCACGTGCAAAAGAAAGATTCAAAAAGCAATTCAGCTGTAAGCAGGGATAGCACCAAAGCAAATTTGAATAACTAAATTCAATGTGAGAGTTGTTTTTGAAGACACTAAAAATATTGCGTTATTACATCTCAGAATTCCAACCAACAGGAATTATCTACCAAACTAATCTAGTCATGACATCTACATACCAGTTCTTTCACTGCAATGAACTGCTCATCAGTCAACTGACAGTGCCATCCCTGCAAGTACAAATCCAGCCAAAAGTTAGCCCAATCCTGACACAACAAGTATCCTACCCGTTAATACCTCTCATGCCCACATACCGAGTGAATATGCTCCCTTATACATTCAATAAATCCACTGCCACCGATCCCCTCTGCATCAGATTCAATCAGTGCTGCAACAACAATAAAAACACTTATTAATCTGAGCTAATCTTTGAAAGAAGTATACTAAATTCACAACAGAAAAACATAAGATAGTTCGTTAAAAAATGCTAACAGAATTTTAAGCTCTCATATAAACATACCAAGGATTGTGCCATATTCAAATGAAGAAAGTGGATCATCAGTAGCTCCCAATTTAAGAAGACGCAGCCACAAACCCTATGCAAAAATAGAACAACAATAATTAAAATAAAAAAAATGATAATGGAACTGAAAAAAAGAAAACATTTTTACATATAAACCACCCATTACTTTTCCTTTGACCAGAAATCATTTTTCTACAGACCAATTCTCCTATGTATCCCAAAATCCAAAAATTGCTGATAACATTTTCCAGTAATATTTCCCGCTAAACAAGCAGAGCCTTTTAATTTCTATAGTGTTCCTAGATATAACAAACTCAGTAACAACAGGAAAGAGTTCTACCTGCAGCTTAACTTTAATGTCCAAAACCATGCGATCTCTTTCTGCCTGTAAAATATTCATAAGTCTTAGTTATAGTTGAAGATGTTATTAAAGACGAGACGTTATTAAAACTTCAATCTCATAATGTTGCATCACATTCATTGTACAAAGACTTACAGCTCTCTCCATTGGACTAAGAGAGTCCTTGCCCACTTGCATGGATGGTGAGCTGGTAAAGAAATAAGATAAATCAGGTGATGCATTATTAGGTACTAAAACTAACACCAAGTCATGACAATTAGGACCGGTATAGAGCTCAGAAGGTACAAACAACATAAGCTATCAAAAATATAAATATACCTAGGAGCATGCTTTATGTATTCAAATGCTCCGCTTGCGGCTGCAAGAATTTGCTTCCTCTTCTCCTCTTGCTCTTCTGATCTAATGTTTGATGGAAACCTATCATAAGTATATTTGGCACCTGATCCTGAAGAACCAAAGACAAAAAGAACAATTTTACCATAACAAACAAAAGCTATCAGAATTGTACTTGTATCCATTTAACACAGATAAACATCGTCAGTTATATAACACCTCAACTTTACCTGAAGTTCCCACATCTTGATCTGATATAGTTATAATCTCAGGATCTATCAATGAAGAGGGAAGAATTGAAATAGGATTTTGACCCCTTCCAATTGCATCTTGCAACTTTTCAAGAAGATTAAAATTGTTTTCATCAGAACCTACACCTCTCTCCAGATAATCTAAGAAACCATGAGAGTCTAGAAATTGTGTTATCTGCAAACATAAAACAAAACAAATGAGCAAAAAGAGGAACATAATATAATAAAGCAATAAAGCACATAATAAGTTATAGAAGACCAAAAAAAAGGGCACAACTATGTAAGCAACAAAATTCACACAAGCCTTAGATAACCAATGTCCAAAACTCCTGGTTAAATTCTTTGATTTTGGCTATTCTAACAAAAATTTGAGAAACTGGTTCCAATTTAGCAAATCAGTTAAAACTGGAACAAAGAATAATATTCTTTTTACTGGTTGAATGAAACATTAGTACTTTTAATTTTAATTTTTAACTTTAAAATTTCTCCTTTGTCTCTCCTTTCCTCGTTTCAAATTAGCTTATCAGGAATTGGTAACCAGAACAAAGCAATAGAACGAAAGGAATATCACCATGGGCTCTGGTGGCTGGTTTGTTGATCGAGAACGCTTCTTCAAGAATGCTTGAGTGTTGAATACATGAGTTCCACCATTTTCCTGACACAATTTGTTTCCACAAAAATAAACTTCATGGATATTATGTTGTGAAAATTCTCATAATCAAGAAAAAAAAATACAAGTAGCCATACAATGAAATTGCGGTAGCCACCTAAAATTGATGCAAAGAACTTCAAGAATGTTAACCTGCACATGATATTCATATATGGTAAGTGTCCAAAAAAAAATTTTTAAAAAAAGAAATAAGATAAATTGTCTGTGTTTTCTGTCAATGCTGCATTCCGAACATAATGAAAAAATGAGCACTGATACATTGGAAGGACAGTAATGTGTACTTCATAAACATTTCAGTCACGTTCATCCAAGTATCACCTAAGTTGGAGGTCATGATCTTCTCCCCAGGGCTTGTTGCAACCTTTAGAATGTTGCTCAGTTGAACTAAAGTTGCCAACCTTCATTTCATCTATCTCCATGACATTGGGGTACAACAATTTCAGTATCTCACCACGCAAAAAACTTAGTTCGGGCTCTGGGATAGTGGGTATTTCCTCCGTCGTGCTAATTCTGTTATAGTCAAGGTCCACAATAACCACCTATAGGAGTTGTAAGAAAAGGAAAAAGGAAAAATTATAATCAATCCAAGAATTTTGATTTCCTTCCCAACAAGCATTGCATAAATACATAAACACTCAAACATAGGTTGTGAATTTTGTATACTTTGCAGAATATTGGGCCTCAATTGTGAATTTCTGACTCATAATTGTAAAGCAGGAGATAACATATAACAAACTACCATGAATTAATAATGCAGACTTTAATATCTATTCATTTTTATAAAATTATAATTAATAGAAATAAAATTTATTTTCAAAGAAGCATAATTGGAAGAAGACAACCATATGTTTTAGTTAACCAATCTCTAATGGTTATTTCCATGCATTCCATTAGTAATTCCCCTAACAAATGAACTACACAATAAAGACCATCCTAAGGTACGATTGATATTACTCTGATAGAGAGAGAAACACGTGCAGCTGGGCAGGCAAGCAAGAAAAAAACTGAAAACCAATTAACAGAAAAGAAGGTCAACCAACCAGTATTCTCCTACAAACTAGATTCCTAGATCTTTATAAATTAAAAAGAAAAAAATTGTTGACAAAACATTGAAACTGTTTAACTGAGTCATTCAATGTTCTTTTCATAATTCTTTCAGTTTCCCAAAATCCCAATCCAATATTTTCGGCTTCCAAATCAGCTCAAGAACAATTGTTCAGTGGCTGGCTTATACATTTCATGCTTAACCCTAGAGGGGAAAGCACAGAAGGCATGCTATGATGACAAACAAGAAACTCTTCAATTGACCCACCAAAATCATGGCAAAATGTAATTTGCTTTCTTGAATAAAATGAACTTTTTTAAATTCAAAAGGACTGCACTAGTTTCACCATGTCCTGCTGTGTACAAACAGATTTTAGAAAATTACACTTAACGTAATCAACCTTAACAAAATTTTGATTGAAGAACTGTTGTAATTGCTGAAGAAAGTAGCTTAGAGATAGCAAAACATGTGAGAAAATACTGCCAACCAAAAAAATTAATTATAATAAATGAACAAGTATGTTCAAGGAATACTGCAGTTTAAGCATAAAACTTACACCATCCATTGCAAGAAGAGATGTATCAACACCTGAATGTAGACCCATCATATATGGCGTAGGAGCATCAATATAGTCTACTCCACTGAAAAATAGTAATGGAATGTAGACATGCTTCAGCACAACAAACATAAAACAATTAGATGACAGCAATACATAAGGACAGTATTAGCCTATTTAGTATGAAATCAAAAGCAATTTCCAGATGCTAATGATGCCAAGATAAACATTCTATTCTTGCCAGATAATGCAGCAATAATCTTCCATAGATTTAGAACTTACCTGCCATCTAAATGGATAAATTAAATGGCATATAGCCTCTGATACTAGAGTTAAGAGTGAATACCTGCCAAAAGATAAGCAGAATGCAATTAATATCTATCACATACTACAAGAATGGAAGCTGCATATGAAGTTACAATGATGATGGTGAACCTAGATGCCAAAGGATTCAACATATAAGAAGAAATTAACTAATTACTTGCAGTCATAGTTACTCATGACCATATGACAGATTTTAAGTAAATTCAATAGTATTCATGTTACAGAAATCTAATGCAACCTGGAATCAGATAATCCAAATACAGATGAACAACAAACAATATTAAAGCTAGAAAAACTCTAACAAGGAGATTAAACAAACTACGGTACCATTTGAGTAAACATCAAACATTTGGCACAAAATGCACTGTCTTAGCAACAGAAACTGACTCGAATGCAATTCATAGTCCACACTTGACATGCTTTACACAGTCAAACTGTATTTGCATAAATGAGACTACACAAATTTCACAAGCAACTGACCAAGGGCACAAAAAGAAGTCAAGTTTTACAAGGAACACGGTAGTTGTAACGGCAGTGTTCTGACAGCAAACATATTACTTATTTATGAAAGACTAAGAGCCATGGAACTTAAAATTTGGTTTCACAAATATTTGTTTCTTTATATGGAAAATCTTTTTCTTTTTCTTTTTCATATGGGTTCTATCTTTCTGGTTTCCCCTCTTCACTTTTACTGATATTGAGAACAGTAAATAAAGCACAATGTTGTGCAAGAAATGACTTTTGCTGCCAAGTGCCAACCACAATTTACAGATATGGATGCAAGTATGATAGTTCTGAGACAGACGAGGTACTGGTAAAGTAACATGGTAAATCAAAAATTTTAATTTGCTCGCAAAAGAAATCATAGGTTTAGAAACATCACTATTATATATATGTCTTGGCAAACATGCATAAATTCCATAATTTTAGAAATCTTCTAGGCAAATATCATAGGTCATGTAACTTCAAGGAAATAACAGATATGAGAAGGTAGAACAAGGCTATGAATAAACGCAGGCTACATCACCACCAAATATAGCCAGCGTCCGACAACCAATCAGAAAATCATCCAAACCCTCGTTAGATTCAGGTAAACCTTATATATGCATAAATTTAACTGAACAAAGCATCAGATTAATGGCATAGCAAACCTCTAATATGATAAAATGTAAAGGCTATGTTGTTGCTTGACTAATATAGCTATAGTAATTCCTTGGATCCCTGCTATTTTATATGGTTTAAACAGACTATGACTATCTTTCTAGGAAAAAATGATCCAGATCTTATATAGAGAAAGTACTACATAATAGTTGCATGCATAATACGCTACAATCAGAAAAACAGAACTAGACAGAATCACAGCTAACAAAATAAGAGAGCAAGAAAACAGGAATTAAAGCAGAAAACAAAATTTATAAAGCATATTATTTAGTCAGATGTAATCATAACCTACACAATATGTGAAGTGCTCATGATTAACATGACTTTATCTAGACTCTGAACCCAGATCTAACTCCTAATTGTCATCTATAAAGGCATAGGCAAAACCAATAGGAGCTATATATAACATCTTCCATCTTCCTTCATTAATTATTAATTGACAGAGGTCAAAGGCTAGAGTGATACTTATTGGATCGAAGTAAAATCCTCCTCTCAATCAACACAGCAGTAAAAAATTTGATCAAGTTGTCAACATCTAAGCATTGTACCAGTGGTTGAAATGATATCTGCATTTTACAACTAACATTAGAATACAACCAAGAATTTCACAAACATTTTCCAAAATACACAATCAGCAACATCAGATAAGAGCAAACAGAATAAAGATGTAAGAGCAATTCATACATCAGCATGAGAGAGTCCATCTCTTGGTGGAGCCTCCACAGAGAGGAGACAGTTCTCAATAGCAAACAAGACTCGATCCTTTCCAGGCGTAGGCAAAGGTACATTGGACACCATGTATGCTATAACATCCCATAATGGCTTACTGAAATTTTTGCAGATCAAACAATCATTAGTCATGATTACGGTACTATGGATTTCCACTATTTGGATGTGAAGACAAACTCAGTTAAACCGCATTATAAAATTCCAACTAAGTAAATTATTGAGAAAGTATAAGATGTTTAAATAAGCACGTCTATAGGGGAATCCAAGTAAATCAAAATGTCTGAACCACGCTGATGAATTCTTACCTACTTCCATTGGAGGAAAAACAAAGTGCAAATATCTCTTCAAGTGCATTACGGAGGACGCGAAAACTAGGTGAGCGTGAAACAAGACAAATGCATTTGTCAGAAAATGAATTTGCTGGTATACGGTAAGCTTCAGCAATATCCTCACTAACCGGATCCCGGAAAGCAATGCAACTCACATATATTTTAGATCCATCGCCCTCTGCAGGAAAAGTATACAATAAAAAGGAATGCAATTGACTAGTTTCTGAGTAAAATAGAGTCGTACTCATTCAAAGACAGAAAAAGAACCATATTTCAAAAACAAAAAGCTATTCAACCGAACTAAGCCTCAATTCTAATCTATTCACAATCTGCTTGAAAAAATCTTGATTACACTTTTAAAATGCCTCTGACATATATAAAACCAGGCCATTGAGTGGTGAAAAAACCTAAAGACAGACTAAAAACAGCAATGCCGCCAACAAATATTCAGAAAGGCAAACTTTTCCAGCATTGTAGTGAACCATAAGAATTTCAAGCAATCTTCATCATCATAATTTTCCTTTTTTACATTTCATGCTCTCATTGAATAATAAAGCAAAATATACAGAGCCAAAGCAAAGTAGCTCATCGAATGATAAAATGCAATACATGACCAAATCTAACATATTTTACTCAAGTAAAAACAATTAAAATACATGAACTGAAACCGCAACTGAAAGCGGACTGATTCTCCTAATGTAAGATTTTATAATAATGTATTGTACACATATCATCTTCAAATTTCTTATTGCCAACATAACTGCCTAATATTCTGAGCTATATCAGTACTATATAATAAAGTACCAGTTAAAACAATAGGATAGCTCCTTGGAAAACTGGAAGCATCATTAGGATCAAATCCAGAGGAATAAAACTCCACACCAGCAGGAAGAACACACTGCCAATACCAAAAATTAATCATCAAAATTCAGATCTATAAAAGCACCACACTTACATTAGCAAAAATCACTTTAAAAAATAAATAAAAAGCATACAGTAGAAAGCTGAGGCGGAGGAGGAGAGTGATTATCGGGAGGATACTGATCGAGAAGAGAAGCGAGGTACATAACTCCTGTTCCATGGTAACCTTTGTTACCGTCTAGGGTTCTTAGCTCTGGACCAAGTCCACACACCACAAAATACTCGAAGATCCTCGCCATTTGATCGATTGATCTAGATTTGATCTGATTTGGCTTGTTGCATTTTTCAATAAAATTGAAAA
>CATIWO010240759.1:0-36262 GCA_949673435.1 Macaranga tanarius | reverse complement strand
TGCAGGTGAGGGTCATCTATCCTATCATACTTCTTAATGTCAGGAAATCTGAACTTAGGGGCAGTGGTTCATCTTTTTCCAGATCCAGGTCGGGAAAATCATGGTTGGGCCTAAGCTTCTTCATCATAACTTGTAGTTGATCCATCTGTTTTCTCCTATCTTTCTCCTATTCGGGTTCAGCTGAATTCTCTGCTACTTTCTGTTTTCCTTTGAGCGGTTCATCGACTATAATTTTAATTTTAGAGTCCTCCTCCTCTATAGGCCTCTTTCCAAACATCTCAGTAAACACCTCTCTGCACATTTTTCGCACCTCATCCCTGAATTCCTTTAGAATTTCTTGCCTAAAGGATTCTAGATCAAAATTGGAGAGTCCCTACATTATATTTCCTTTATAGTGTGGTCTCAATTGACTAGTTGGATTCTTGATATTAACTGATCAAATCCCTCTTGACTTGCTTCCAAACAGATGAGACTTTCAATTGTAAAAATATGAATTTAAAAATGAAAATGAATAACATGTATGCATGAAATACAAATGATTTTTTTTCTTTTTTACAAAGAGTTTACAAAAAAAATACACAAATAACAAACACACAAGTCTCAATAATGAAGCCTTCCAACCTTATTCCTCCCACATACGTGTTCAAAGTGAGTCTCTTGTTCTAGGATTTTGATCTGAATTTTAATTATCAACAGTGGATAATAAAACCGACATTCATGCAAAAGCTCTCGAGACGTAACAAACAAGTAGCATATCTCATTAATAAAACCAAAGTTCAACATAACGGGCCATAATAGAAGGGCAATGCCCAATCTAAAAATGGTCCATCATTATTGGGCTTGGGCTTGAGCTTTATGAACGAGACTACTATATGGCATCAAAATACATGCATTTAGGGAAATCTTAGGGGTAGTTGCTAGGGTATTACATGAGCTGAGTCTCGGGTAAGGTTAAAGGCTCCCATAGTCTTTATATACTCTCTTTTCATCTCCCCACTCAAGGGTCCAAACGACGTACTCAATTGTATTCTACTGTGAGTGATAATAGTTGTATACCCTACCACCAGGTTTGAGTGAAACACAGTTAGCAGAACAACAACTATTGTCGGATTATTCGAGACTGTGTACACAGTTTGTGAAAATGGTGTAGTGAATGCAAATGCAAAAGGAATAATTAAATGATTAAAAATAATAAAATACAAAATACTGGAAACAGTTTCTCTATCCCCAGTGGAGTCACCACTATAGGCGACAGGTTCAGCGCGCGCCCAAGTGTGCGGCAACCACGACACTGTGCGGGCTCAGGGCCCTCTAGGAATACAACTTTGGGCCTTTTTACAGGCTTTGGTTGGAGTTGGGAGTCAGCACCCGGGTGAAATTCAGGACACTTTTACAGCAACTGGATTCCACGGAGGAAGCCCAGCAACCGTCCTTAGAGATTGGGTTCGAAAACTGGGTATAGACTTTTTGAATGGCCCACCCGACCTTGCGGTCAGCCTCCGTTTGTGTTTTATATTTTATTAATTTTAATTACTTAATCATTCCTTTAATTACATGCAAATGGGCCTCAATCAATTTCCAAATTTTATATTTTAGCCCAAGTTTGATTAATAAATCCATTTTCATTCAATTGGGTCCATAATTCATACATCTATGCACCATAAACACGATAATCCAAAATAAAACAATAAAAATAAAACAACCAAAATTAAAAGCACACACGAAGAAAGGAGAGAAGAGAAATGAGTTACAACCCTTTTACATGCAGAATGAATAAAAATAAACAACAACTTAAATAAATAAAAATAGCTCGTGAGCTATCTAATATTTAAGCCTGCAACACAAATTAAGAATTAAATGTTCCAAAAAGTAAATAACCTACAAAAATATGACAAAGTTAGTATCAAATAAAAATAAAAATAATCAATAATCAAATTATAACTTAATTAATTAAAAAAATCTAAAATTAATTTAAACATTCTACAATGTCAAATAACTCAATTAAATTAACAAATAATTGTCCAAATAATATTCAAATCATGCATGCCTAATTAATAAAATCACAAAGAAAACAAAATAAACTATTATTCAAAATAAACAAGCCAAAAATGAATAATTATCAAATAGAGAAAAAATAAATAAATAGATAAATAAACAAATAAAGAAAGAACAAATAAAATAAAATAATTAAACTAAGAAAATAGCAAATAAAAATAAAAAAAACTATCATTAATAATAATTTAACCAAAAATAAAAAAATAAAAAACAATTAAAATAAGTAAAATAAACTAAATAAAATAAGAGCAAAAAAATAAAAAATAAAAATTCACGTCAACAGTGCCATGCATGGCACTGTTGACGAAAATGAAATAAAAGAAGTTGATGGGCCACCGACCCATCAACTTGGATAAAAAAATATTGAAACAAAGAGGCGTGCGCCTCAATAGCAAAGAGGCGCACACCTCTTTTAATCAGAAATCCTTAAAGGCGCACGACTCTTTTAATTCTAAAATTAGAGGCGAAGAGGCGTGCGCCTTCTGGTGCAGAAAAATTGAAAATACGAAAAAAAATGAAGAGTTTTTCCAAAAATAATTTTTGCCCTCAGAGTCCGATTTTGAACTCCTCTAGCTCTAGAAGTGTATGAATTCTGACCCTCTACTTCAACTCCAATTGGATTTTTTCCCTTGGTTTTTCTGTTTTTTTCTTTTCTCTGATTTTTTTCTTGATTTTTTTTGTTTTTTCCCCCTTCTTCCACTAACCTCTCCCTTCATTTATATCATTCTTTAAGGCATTAAAACTCACCTTAATACCTCCATCTCCTCCACTTCCTCTCCTATGGACATGGAAGAGGAGTTACAGAATGTGGGAGAAATCCCACATTCTGTAATCAGTTTATTTTTTGGGCTTAGAGTTTGGGCTTGGTTTGGTGGGTTTGGGTTGTAGGTTAGTTAGGCTTTGGTCTAATGGGTTTTAGTTTAATTGAGCTGTAAGCTATTTGGGTTCTCTTCTGATGGGTTTTGATTTGGTGGGTTTGGAAGGTGTTTGGGTCTCTCACAAGTGGGTCAGAATCCAATTCCTTTACTAAACTAGGCTTACATGTCATTTTCATCATTGGGATTTTACCTCATGGGCCAAACCGAAACCATGTGTCCACACTAATAATAAAAAAAAATCAATACCCACTCTTCAAATCAATAAAGAAGAAACCATCAATTGGTAAAAATTTATTAATACCTATAGCATCATATATATATATATATATATATAAACAAAATCAGAAAAGAAGAAGTAGAAGAAACATACTAGTTGTTGGATCTTTATTTCCTGCTGAAAATCCATTGTAAATGGGTGAGAAAAAGATGAATAAGAAAAGCTAACAGTGAGTTGAGGAAAAAAAGGGAAAAGATAGGCAGAAAAGAAGAGAGGAAGAGATGAAGAAGAAAGGAAGAACAGAAAGCCAGAAACATGAAAAAAAAAAGTAAAAGAGAAAAAAAAGTGAGAGAGGCCATATTTTTAAAAACATACACGCAGTACATTTGATAAAAAAAAAATAAAACTACCGTGTTTTTGAAATATTTTGTTTGACTTTAGTTATTTTAAAAATTTTACCATAATTTTATGGGATGTTTAGCCTGGCTGTTTGGATGCAACTGATAGTTGTTGCTACAAAATAATGTTTGATTGGATTTTTGATGTAGCTGATAGGTACTGGTAGAATACTTATTAGCTATCATTCACATAAGCTCTAATTAGTTTTTCATGAACAACTATTCATTTAAATGTAATTGCGTTATTATGTTTATTCATTTGATCTACTTAATTATACTTAGGGGAAAGTACATTTTTGTACCCTGTGGTTTCAAGTTTTTATACATCTAACCCTGTGATTTTTTAGTGACATTTAAAGGTCTGTGGTTTGATTTTACTTGTATTTTAGTACCCTACTTAGTTATATTATTAAAAATATATCATGTAATGATAAAATAATATGAATATTTAATAGTTAAATTATTTACTAAGTAGTATATCATTCAACAAATTAAAAAAAATTTACAAAAAATAAAAATAAGATGTATTTTTTATTTTATTAGGAATAAAAATAAATAATTTTTTAAATAAATTTATGATATTTCTAAAAGTATCTAAATAGTCATATTAATGGTAAATCACATGTAAAACATTTTTATTAGTGAAAAATAGTGTTATATTAATATTTTATTATAAAATAATGACAATATTATTTAAGAGGGTATTAAAGTGTTAGAAAATCAAACCACAGACCTTTAAATGTCACGAAAAAAACCACATGGTTAGATGTGTAAAAACTTGAAACCACAGAGTACAAAAATGTACTTTCCCCTTATACTTATCTATTTAAACTAAACTGAGAATTATATTATATTTATATTTTTATATTGTTAACTTTTTTTCATATCTTTTAATTAATTTTTTTAACAAATCTTTTAAGGATATGAAAATTTAATATATTTTTCATATTTTAATGTTTGTATGTGTATTAGATGTATTTTCTTTTTAAAAAAATAGAAATATATTATTATATAATTTTATTGCATTTAATTGTATTACTTTCTATAATTAAAATCATAAATGTAATTTTTTTTTGAAAAATTAATAAACATAATTTAATATATATCTTATATGTTACAATTTGAACATATTATTTCTTTTCATTAAATATTAATCTATGATTGATTTGACCTTTCAACTATATATGCTGCTGAGTTGACGGTGTAAAATCACTATATAATTTCTCTAGCAAATTAACCTTTTTGTGGATTAATATGAATTTAAATTCGTACTAACTGGTTTTTGAATTAAATTGATTTAGAAAAATTGGTCATATTTAAACAAATGCATTACAAATTAAAAGAAAAAAAATTAAAAAATTGAACTTCGTATAATCAAATACAATTATGTTTGGGCAAACCTTTAACTTGGATGAGAATCATAATAATTTTAAAAAATAGAAACATCAAATTTCTCGAGCATAGTTATAGAAAATCAACAAAAAAAAGATGAGGTTGTAAACATATTATATGAGGTTGAAAAATTTTAAGGTTATTACATAATTCTACCATGAACTATAATTATTTTTCCGAATCTATCCTATTTTTAAAATTGTGACAAATTAATATATAACCTTTTTAATATGTTGTAAAGCTATTCTCAGTCAAAATAATATGTGCCTATATTGACATGACACGCTGATATGATGTATATGTGTAAATTATTTGCTGATGTAGAAATTACAGGAAGCAATTAATTAGTAACTTTTCTATCTTTAACTTTTTTTTTTTTGGAAAATCTATCCTTATTTTTATCATGTAAATTTTAAAATTTTAATTAGTTATTTTTTAGGTATCAAATTGTTTTCTAACGTGAACCAATGTATTTTTTTTAGTTCAATTATATTTATAACATTATTTTTACAGATTTATCCTCAAATTTTTGCAACAGTTTAACTTATCAATTTTACGAATTTATTTTAATTTTATTTAATTTTAAAATTACTAAAATAATTTTATAAATTATAATTTAAAAATTAAAAATTAAAAATAAAAATTTGACAATTGTAATTATTAATGATAACATATGAAATTATGCCACATATAATTAAAAAATATTTTTCATTTAACTTATTTATTTATAATATTTGAAGGACAATAGCAATTATATTAATTTTTCACCTTAAAAATAATAAAAAATTATACTAGTTCATTCTATCAGCTTCATATTTATTTTAATTTTTTCCAATTTTAAAATTATATTTAGGAATTTATATGATATTTTTTTACTATGATCATGTGCATATTTTTATTAAAAAAAAATATTTAAACATTTTATAAAATACATTTAAAATTTATGGTAATTTTTTTACTTGATTGTGATCCCAACTTATTAAAATAATAAATAAAATCAAGTGATTGTGATGAAATTTAATGTAACAACTATAATTGAACTAAAAATATAAAAATAAGGATAGATTTGTAAAAACGATGAAAGTTAAGGATAGAAAAATTACTAATTTTTTCTTCTAATTTCCACATCAGTAAATAATTTACATATGTTCGTCATGTTATTTTGACTATGACTAAATATGGGCACATATTAGTTTGACTATGGGTAAATTTGCAACAAATCAAAAAGATCAAATATCAATTCGCCACAATTTTAAAATAGAATAGATTTGAAAAAATGATTATAGCTCATGGTAGAATTATGTAATCACCCAAAATTTTTATGAGAAATTATTTGACATGTCTTTTATCAGTAATTTCTTTTCATGGTATACTCTTTAATTTTGTTTGCAAATAAAGGTCAATGGACACAGTGGTATATGGAATCCATAAACGAATTAAATGATGCTTTTTGTAGTTGTATAGTGATAATAAATAATAACTAATAATTCTACCAAGTTAGAATTTTTGTGTACATTGGTTTGGTAGGGTTTCTAAACGGAGTGATTTTTTTTCCCTTTTTTTTAGGTTAGACCACGAAATGTTTTAGATGGACCCCATTAGGAGGTGCCTTTAAGCCTATACCATATTCAGACTAATCTCAGTTCTAGCCGGGCAGGACCACAAAGGCGACAAAGCTCTACCTCAAGAGTTTTAAAGTAGCTGCATACCCAGGGCTTGAACTTGAGACCTTTGATTAAGCTGGAAGAGTCTCATACTAACTTATCCACACCCTCTTGGGAAAAAATGTGCATTTTCTTTTGAAATGGAAAAAATGTTGACACTGTTGATCCAAATCATGAACACAAGTATAATGGATAAAATGTGAAGTGTAACCTCTCCAATGTTTGAAATTAGACTGACTTTTTTTTATCATTTTAATTTAATCAATTTTTTTTGCCTATGTTTTAATTGTATTCTTTAATGTGTTTATTTATTGATAAATATGAATATCATGTCCCCATACCCATGAATCCAAGTCCAAAAAGGACTATATGTCTACATACAAAATCAGTGATAAGGATAAAGAAACTTAATTGGTAATAAATTAGGATTCATATGATGGTAATTCGAATAGGACTAGGTATGTCGATCTTACACCTATATATAGACTCATATTTCTCATTATTAAACATCTTGAATAATTCTCTTTAACTTAAGCATCGGAGAGCCTAATGTCCCTCTTACGCCTATATATAGGCTCATATTTCTCATTATCAAACATCTTGAACAATTCTCTTTAACTTAAACATCGGAGAGCTTACGGATCAAAGATCCTAGGTTCATCTAGTTTTCTTTGTGCTTGTAGGTACAAGAGAGGAGTTCACATTTATTAATTGGTGCCATATGTGGGAAAATGATTATGTTTTTTGGACCACACTCATCAAAATTTCTAGTGTTAATTTATGGCAAACACCTCGAATCCTCCACCTGATCAAAATAGAGCATCTACCAGCACATTGGTGGTCAGTTAAGCGCTTCCGACAACTTCCCAAGGTGATTATTCATAATCTCTTGGATCAAAATCACTGCAATTGATAACCACTGCTCAACTAGAGATAACCTACAGAGTATCTCCACCATATTATGCTCATTTCCAACATATGTTTCGATCTGTTCCAACTATTCTTTTTCCAAATCCACTAGGATTTACAACTCCACCTAATATGGCCGGAACAAGTCAGACTCCCATTTCACTCAATCTACCACCATTAGCCAGAGAACAAATAATAGAGAGCCTCAACGCTCAGCTCCAGCTCGTACAACAACAAATATTGCATTTCACTCAACGAGCAATAGCTGATGCACATATTATAGGAACATTTACTCCCAGATCCGTTCCAGCTATAGGGGCGATCGCCATTACTCCACACGACAACCGATTGCCACTCTACAATGAATGAGAGGAATCGTGTGATAACAGAAATAGAAGACATGAATCCAATTCAGAACATGAATCAAAATCTAACTTTCCAAGGAGAGATAGGGCTAACTTCAACCGTCAGTTACGGGAAGCAATACACAAGGTTCGAACCGGACCTGATGAAATAGAAGAATGCATATTAGATGGGAGTACTCCATTCGTTCACAGTATAATGGTGACCTTAATACCTTCAAGATTCAAGGTTCCGCCTCTAGACTAATATGATGGATCGGGTGACCCCGTAGCTCATGTCTCTATATTCCGCACGAAGATGATATTGTAGAATGTTAATGATGCGATCATGTGCCGAGTCTTCCCCACAACTCTAACAAACATAGCTCAGAGATGGTTCCACCGACTGCCAAAAAATTCTATAGCCACTTTTAATGAATTGATCGAACAATTCAGGATTCGGTTCATAACCAATATTTCACCGAAGAAGAGTATTAATGACTTACGACTCTGCAAGCAAGATGACAACGAGACACTTTGAAGTTATCTTGATAGATTTAACAAAATAGCTATGCAAATAGATACTTAAGCAATGAAGCAGCCATCGATGCTTTAAAGTACGGAACCAAGATGGAGAAGCTCAGAGATAAAATAACAACAAAGAAGCCCCAAACTTTTTTAGAAGCAATTGCTATCATAGCCAAGTTGATTGACTTGGACGAAGATAGAAGAGATATGCAGAAAAAAAATAATGAAAAGGGGCCAAGAAGGAAAGATGAGAAAAAAGAATTAAAAAAGGAATACGGTTCCAATAGATAGAAGAACAACGATAGGAGATACTCTCCTCTTAATGCTCCTAGATCAGAAATCCTGATGTGGATTAAGTAAAATGGCATAGACATACCAACTCCGCAGAAGCTTAATCCACTTTATATCGGAAGAAGAGATAAAAACTAATATTGCAGATACCATCAAGACTATAGTCATGATACAGACGAATGTCGTGATCTCAAGAATGAGATAGAATGGTTAGTCAAAGTAGGCTCTTTGAAAAAGTTCATCGAAGATTTCTCAAAACAAACTAGAAGTTCGGACACTCAGCCTGAACATCAGGAAGATTCAAATAAGACTCGCAGAGATGTATCTAGAGTTATAAACATGATCGTAGCTGGCGAGTCCTCATCAATAGGAAGGAAAAGACCACAAAAAGAAGTATACATGGCACGAACCAATTCTTCCATACTAATAATTACAATCACCCCAGAGGATGGACTGCATATCAAACAACCTCATAATGACACACTAGTCATCAATATTCACATAAAAACTACTTGGTGAAGAGAATGCTCATAGATTATAGAAGTTCTGTTAACTTCCTTACTTGGGAAGCCTTCCGAGCAATGGGAAGCTCATCCATAGAACTGAAACCCATCACAAATTCGATAACTAGCTTATGCGGAGGAACTGTTCAACCAATGGAAAGCGTCAAATTAGATATAGAATTGGGAGATCGTGATTCCCAAGAGTACCTTATAATAAAATCATTGTTCAACATTGTTAACACTCGATTAGCCTATAACGGAGTAATCAGAAGGCCAATCCTATGAGAAACTAACATGGTAACATGTATCAGGTACTTGATAATGAAAATCCCTATTCCAGGGTAGGTCATCACGATCAAGATTGATCAAGAAATTGACAAACAGTGCTATCAGCTAGCCACCAAAAATGAATTAGAAGCCTTTCCGATTGAATCCAATATGAAAATCAAGAAATAAGGAATAAAGCCAGTACCGGTAGAAGAATTAAAAGAAATAAAGCTTACGAATGGTAAAACTATAAAAATCGGTGACGAAATACCTGAACAAGTAAAAGAAAAGATAGAACGAGTGTTGTAAAATCACTCGGGCACCTTTGCCACCCAAGCATTAGAAATAGTAGGGATTGACTCGACAGTAGTGGCTCATAGCCTGAACATTGATCCCTCTATTAAATATGTGATACATAAGAAGTGAAAACTTCACAATAGAAAGGCAAAAGATCATAGCATCTAAAACCGTAAAGCTCCTAGAGGTAGGATTCGTACGTGAAGTTAGACATCCTGAATGGCTAGCAATGTTGTACTCGTCCGAAAGCCAAATGAAAAGTATAGGATGTGCGTAGACTACACAGATCTAAACAAAGCATGCCCTAAGGACATTTATCCCTTACCAACTATTGACCAGTTGGTTGATTCAACTGCATATCATGGAATGTATAGCTTCGTGGATGCTGCTCAAGGATATCATCAGATCCCTATGAAAAAAGTGGATCAAGAGAAAACATCCTTCATAACTCATCAAGGGTTATATTGTTATAACGTAATACCCTTCAAACTCAAAAACGCAGGAGCTACATACCAAAGGTTCATGAACTTCTTTTTCAAGGAGGACATTAGTAAAACCATTGAGGTATATGTGGATGACCTAATAATAAAAAGCTGAACAAACAAGGACCATTCTATAGACTTGGAATGAGTCCTAAAAAGACTAGGCAAATATAAGGTCAAACTTAACCCTGATAAATGTGTCTTCGAGGTAAAAGCGAGAAAATTCCTTAGTTTCATGATCTCGCAAAGAGGAATCAAAGCCAATCCGAAAAAGATGGATGCAATCATTAATATGAAACCTCTAACAATAATGAACGAATTACAAAAACTAAACAGACGAATCACCTTATTAGGAAGATTCATGTCCTATTCAGTGAGAAAATGCCTTCCCTTCTTTAGGGCAATAAAGAATGTCAAGAAATTCGAATGGAATGCTGACTGTCAAATAGCATTTGAAGATATCAAAAGATTCTTGACATCCCCACCTTTGCTAAGTAGACCAACACAAGGGGAAACATTATACCTTTATCTCTCCATGGGAAACGAATCCCTAGCATCGAACTAATCCGAGAAGTAAGGAGAGCAAAATCCAATTTACTATGTAAGCAAGGTCCTTAGAGGATCAGAAATCTGCTATCCAGAGATAGATAAATTGGCACTGACTCTAGTGCACACAGCAAGGAAGCTCCCCACTATTTTCAAGCTCATAAGATAGTGGTACGAACAAATCAACCGCTAAGGAAGATCTTACAAAGACTGAAAACATTCGAAAGACTCGTCCAATGGTTAGTACAACTGGGTGAGCATGACATATCATATGAACCCCGAACAACAATAAAGGCACAAGTGTTGTCTGATTTCATACAAGAAATGATTGAAACTATGAAATTCAGTAATGAAAAGGCCCTGTGGCGAATGTACATTGATGGGGCATCGAGAAGAAATAGATCGGGCGCATGAATAATTTTTTTTGATAGGCCTTGAAAAAATAAAAATCGAGTATGTTGTCAGAATAGCATACGGTGCCACAAATAATGTTACAGAATATGAAGCCCTAATCATGGGATTAAAGCTGGCGAATGAAGTGCGAGCGAAAAGTCTTCAAATACTCTACGATTCTCAACTCGTAGTAAACCAACTCAAAGGAATATATAAAACAAAAGATCTAAATATGATTAAATATTTGGATAAAGCTCATTCACTCCTATGCAGGATTGAAGAAAATAGCACACAATGGACCTTGGTCTAAATCCCAAGAGCCGAAAATAAAGCCGATATCATAGCCAAGTCCGCAGCAGAAAACGGACCTATGTTCCAAAACCTCTTCCTCATCAAAGAAATCATTAAACCCTCGACGGAGGAAAATGAAGTCCTAACCACTTATGAAATAGCCGAGTGGATTAAACCTATCACCGAATACCTAGAAACAGGAAAGCTACTTGATGATAGGAATCAGGCAAAGAAAATTCATTTACAGACCTCTCAAGGTTCACAACAAACGAATCTCATAAGGTTAAAACATACGAACCTCTCAAGGTTCAATATTTACGGACCTCTCAAGATTCACAACAAATGAACCTCATAAGGTCAAAACATATGAACCTCTCAAGATTTAACATCTTGCGAACCTCTTCAAGGTTCAAATCTCCGATGTTTCTAAATAAGTGACCTTCTCAACGAAGGGCCTTCACTTGTAATTTGCAGAATAAAATGAATTACGAATAGCTGTTATTACCTTTGTTAAGCGATAGATCTTTCAAACATAAATATTCAATGCCATTGGGGGGACTTCTGATAAATATGAATATCATGTCCCCATACCCATAGATCCAAGTCCAAAAAAGACTCTATGTCTATATACAAAATCAGTAATAAGGATAAATGGACCTAATTGGTAATGAATTAGGATTCACATGATGCTAATGCAAATAGAACTAGGTATGTCCCTTTTACGCTTATATATAGGCTCATATTTCTCATTATCAAATATCTTGAATAATTCTCTCTAACTTGAGCATCGGAGAGCCTACGGATCACCTACGGATCAAAGATCCTAGGTTCATTTAGTTTTCTTTATGCTTGTAGGTACAAGAGAGGAGTTCACATTCATTATTTATCTTGTTGAATTTTGTTAAAAATATCTTCCTATATTTGAGTCACCAATTATGTGAGTTCACAATTATTCTTTTAACTAGTAAATATATTTGTGGAATGTAAAATTTTATTTTATTTAATTTTTACTTTAAATGAATTAATATATTTTGAATTTTTTTTATAAAAATGGTTATTTTCATTAAACATATGATGTCTCAAGTAAAAATTTTAGCTCCAGTAATACTTGATTTCAAAATAGCATTTAAATGTTTAAAGCAAAGTGAATTGGATAATACCAAACAAAAAAATTCATTATATTTTTATGGTTTATTATTTTCTCTATATATAAATAATTTAAATATAATGGTTAAATACTAAACCTTAACGGCCACTCAGCATGGTCTAGTGATAAGGTTATGTCAGTGTAAAAGAATGAGAATTGCATGTTTCATCCTAAACCTTAGGATTGTGTGATTCGGAGGTTTGAATGCTTTAAAATTGAGGTATTTAACTCTGAAACATATGATAATGGGTTAACGGGCTAAAAATAAAAAAAAACCATTAAAATCCTAAATAAATGTTATGGGATGGTCAACCTACGTGCCTGGATGGGTCAACGGGCTAAAAATAAAAAAACCATTAAAAACTTAAATGAATGTTATGGAATGGTCAACCTACGTGCGTGGATGACCACCTATATGTGTGGGTGACTCACCCACATGCTAGGACCCATGTGCACCCCCTAAAAAGACTCATAAGTATCTAATTTTTGTATATTATTAGGGGAGCTTTTCAAATAGATTTACCGTTACTCTGTTGGATTGACTCAAGGAGACCTATTTGGACTTTTAATATATTTTCTTATATTTTTAAAATAAAAACCATACTGAGCCTTATCTTTATCAAAGCACACTTTAAGAGGTATACAACACAATTGTGAACTTTGTTTGTATCAAAATATGACCAGTATAATTCGTTTTACATTCTTTTGAAGTTACTTGCTTCTTTCCATTAAAATGAATCTAGTCGAATCATTTTGAGGATTAATTGCATTCATATTTACTTTTTCTTTGTATTTTATATACTTTTACTCCATTCTCCTTTTGCTTTAATTTTGCTATTTTGAAACTTGTGTTGTGATTTGGTGATATTGTGAACCAAACTCTCATTGTGGTTGGTTGATTTGTGATTTTTGGATTGATTTGCATTTCACATTTTTAGTGAATTTAGTATATTTTGTGGGTCTCACGTGTGTGGATAATATACCCACATATGTCAGGTTGTTAAACTTCAACCTTTGATATAAAGTTTGTACCTTTCATTTTTTTTTTATGATTTCAAGTTATTTTAAGTAATTTCATATTTTTCTAGAGATTTTATAGGATTTTGCATATTTGTACTTATGTTATTATTTTTAGGTTATTTTGGATACTTTGCATCCTTTAGATTTATTTTTTTTTTATAATTGATGCTTCTTTTTGTTCTTTTCAATGTATTTCGATGTTTTTACCACTATTTTCTTGTTTTGAACCTATATTATGATTCTGCGCTATTTATTATTCTCGTGGATGATGTATATGTTGCGTAGATATAGATATTATTGTGTTAATTTTTATTTTGTAGGATTTTTATTAGGTTATAGCTAGATTTACTTTTTCATTTTTTTTTATGTATTTACTAGAAAAATGATTAAAATAATTTATAAATATTTATTTTTTGCTTTATTTTATTGCTATGGATAGATGGATATGTGTATATATTATTGTTATAGTGAAACTAGGTGATTGGAAATGTGTAATGGATATTACCTACTAAAAAAGTAGTCAAGTAGAAATGACTTTTCAAACTTAGAATCTTTGACTAGAGAACAATTTTTACTTGGTCTCGAGATTGTTTCCCACTTTTTCCAGTGATCGCGTGGCTATTCCCTTTTATGAGACATCTTCAGATTTTGAAAGGATTCTCGCTTAGTCTCTCTATTATATTTGGTCCTTCAACGTCGTGATCGCATTAATCATCTATGGTACTTAGAGTCTCACATGCTTTCTAGCTTGCTCACAATAATGTTATAATTTTTTAAAAAAAAGTAGAAAGAAACAAATAAATTTTATTTATTTTTATATATAAGAGTTCATATTAATTGGAAAAATAACCTTTTGAAAAACATATAAGTTATTTGCGATTGCAAAATTATATTAACACCCCTCCCCATCATTCCTCCATCAGTATTGTCCATCTGATGGTGACAACGATAGAAAGAGGCATTAGCTAAGCCTATAAGAAAGAATCTCTTAACAACATATATTATAAAATGATAGCATGAAACTGAAATATTAATAAAACCATAAATACTACATCCCCAAAATAATAATTTGATGGCAAGTGGTGTACTTTAATATAGCATAATATATATTTACATAAATGTAAAGACATTACTGACCTGTCACCATACAATATTAGCTAAATATATATACAATGAGAGTATTGGTTATCATACAATTTGATACAAAATAAAATGTCATGGTAAGCCCTGATAACTCTCTCATCTAAGGTCGGATTCCCATTTGAATATAGATGTGCATCCTAGACCTACACCACACTAGCTCATGGCTCATCAATCACACACCCATCTCTTCAGCAAAAGGTACAATCACTGTACTAGGGTATAGCCTGGCCTGATAGCAAAAACAAGAAAAGGAACCTCATCCTCCGTCTACTAATATCCAAGTCAAAGTGACTTACACATCAGTGGTGTCTCATAGAAGACCCGGATGGTGGTGTATACACTGTCTAAATAGTCCTTCCTAATAACTAACAAACGAACAGAGGCTCCTGTAGGCTAAACAATAATTCGAAAAGTCAACTCAGTATTTACATCATGACAAACAATATACTTCACCAAAGTCTTGACCTTGGTCACTTCATAAGTCATCGTGGTCCACTGTATAACCATCTCTCACATACTAGCTAAACATATACTATATACCTATACTGAAAATTTTAAAAATAAAAGAGCGTAAATAATTTCATAAGGAAATTACATAGTGAGTGTAAAAGAATAATAAGAATAGCTTAATCATCAAGGAGTACTCAAGAAACGATCAAATAAATATAATAAAATAATAAATGAAAAATAAAATTGAGTGCTCAAATTATTAACAAGTCTCAAAATAAAACACACTTAATTTCATTGTATTATAATTATTATCATCAATATAATATTTTACATTCAAGATTGAAGTTTTTATAATACAATTGTTCATTGTACATTAGTAAAAATTTTCGTTCTTAATTCTCATTTCCAATATTTTTATCGTTACATTTTTTGTAATATATATTATATCTTTCTGAGCTTATAAGCTTTGTTTCACATTTATAATTATTTGTTGTATAATATATATTATAACCATATTATAATATCACTCCTATACATTACTGTGAATCACATATATCACAAACCTCAGTATTATAACTCAAGTCAATATCACAGTCCACACTGATTGTATCTTATAATATTAGTTCTCAATAAATTAGTATACATACTTATCAACCATATAGATTCACTCCAAAGGTACAATTGAATCCATGCGCTGTCCCAAAGACAGTTATTATTAGGTTGGCTAACATAATCTCGACTATATATATATATATATATATATATATATATATATATATTCATTTACTTATCATTATAATATCACATTATAAATCTTATAGACTTCGATACCATTTATGTTTAGAACGTGCCATTTACTTTGGTTTATATCTCATTTACTTATTTTGATATTTTTTCAGTTTGATTTATCATCAAACATGAATTTAGTCTGTATGTCGGTGACCTGGAAGTTTATCAGATGTTATCATGCTTTGGAAATGAACGAACTTATAATTTTCAACTTTATGACATTTAGATTGATTAGGATTTGAGATCATTTACATTAGTTACTAATATCAAATATTAATCTTTCAAACTATTCTTTACTTTGGAAAGTAGAGGTTGCACACCAACTCCAAGTTTACTTATTATGCTAAGATACATGGTTACATATATTTGTAACTCAATCTTAAATATTGTTAAGAACCTCCAAGGAATAGAACCATGAACCCTTATATTTATGAACCTGTGAGTTACTATTTTAGAAACCCAAGAACAAATTGATTTCTAAAGCCCAAGAATCACTTAGATCAGATTGTAGAGATTTATTGATCAAAGAATTAGAACCTAAAGAAAACTAAGTTCTTTAAACCCTAACCCTTAACACGCCATAAGGATAGATCAATTTCTTGATAAATGGTTTATGCATTCAACAAAAATTTCAGAATTCAAGCAAATATGCAAAGGAAACAATGATAATTTTATTCAACTATAATCTGATTAAAACAGCCCCAAAGGTTGGATAAAATTTTATTCAACTATATATTTGTAACCTAAAGGTTTGTTAATTTTATTCAACTATAATCTGATTAAAACAGCCCCAAAGGTTGGATAAAATTTTATTCAACTTTATTATTACTAACTATTACACTTAGCCACCAACATAAAGTATAATAGTTAATTAACATAGTTCTGAACTATAGAAGAGAATTCGGCCCATATAATGGCCCACATTAGTCTTCATGCATTTGGGCTTGCAAAACATTAAATAATGCCCTTCATTAAAGTCTTCACTTAGGCCGAACCTAACATGAGTAATTGGACTTCTTTGATTAGCCCAATATTGCATATAGCCAATTAAGGCCTCTTGGAGCTTTTTGGACCTTGACCTTATAATTGGACCTTGTGGCATGATTAATGGATCCTTAGCTTTATCTTTAGTTTCCTTGTTGTCTTCTCCATCAAGCCCATCCAAGCTATCACCAATGCAAATGCCATCACCATCTTTAAACTTGGCCACGTCCATATCATTCCCTCCTTCTTTAGGATAATTCATCCTCGAATCAAGCTCATCACCTACATCAAAAGGACTTAAATCAGAAACATTAAATGTACCACTCATATTATACTCACCTTTCAAATAAATCTTGTAGGCGTTGTCATTAATCCTCTCAAGAACTTGAAAAGGACCATCACCCCTTGGACTTAGCTTAGACTTTCTCTGATTTGGGAATCTTTCCTTTCGAAAATGAACCCAAACCTAATCTCCAGGTTGGAACACCATTGAAATTTGTCCTTTATTAACCCTTTCGTCCACTTTTGCATTTTGCTTCTCAATTCTCTCCTTAACATGCTTGTGTAGCTTTTTAACCAAATATGCCTTAGAAGAACTATCAATACTAACAAGCTTGTTAAGAGGTAAAAGAATTAAATCAATAGGAGTTAAAGGATTAAAACCATATACAACCTCAAATGGTGAAGTGTGTGTAGTGCTATGAACAACCCTATTGTATGCAAATTCAACATATGGTAACAAATCCTCCCAAGATTTTAAATTCCTAGAAATCAAAGCACGAAGCAATTGAACTAAAGTCCTATTCATAACTTCGGTTTGTCCATCTGTTTGTGGATGGCAAGTAGTAGAAAAGAGCAATTTAGTTCCTAACTTACCTCATAACACCGGCTAAAAGTGACTCAAAAATTTAACATCTCTATCACTAACAATGGTCCTAGGTACTCCATGCAAACATACAACTTTCTTAAGAAACAAGTTAGCAATATGAACAACATCATCACTTTTATGACATGGTATAAAGTGAGCCATCTTACTAAACCTATCCACAATAACAAATATACTATCTCTACCTTTCCTAGATCTAGGCAAACCAAGCACAAAGTCCATAGAAAAATTTGTCCAAGGAATATCATAAGTCTTTTGCACCCCAAAATGACCCATTAAGCTGCCCCCATATACCTCCTTAATTAAAATAACCCTCAAAGAACAATTTGGAACACATAGGCGATTTTTCTTGAAAAGAAAACCCTCAAACACATAAAAGTCATTAAAAACAGCCCCATTAGTACAAGATGCAAACACATTGCCAAAATCATGATCACTCACATACAACTCTTTTGTGAACTCAAAGCCCAATAATTTAGAATCAAGAGTAGTAAGTAAAGCATACCTTCGAGATAGTGCATCAGCAACCACATTTTCCTTAACTTTCCTGTACTTGATCACATATGGAAATATCTCAATGAACTCCATTCACTTGGCATGTCTTCAGTTCAGCTTGTCTTGTCCCTTGAGATGCTTCAAACTCGCATGATCCGTATGTATGAAAAATTCCTTGGGCCATAAGTAGTATTGCCATGTTTGCAAGGCCTGAACCAAAGCATAGAGCTCCTTATCATAAGTTGGATATTGAAGGGCTGCTCCATTTAGTTTTTCACTAAAATAGCATATAGGTCTACCCTCTTGCATCAAAACAGCCCCAATCCCAATGCCACTAGCATTACACTCAATCTTAAAGGTTTTGTCAAAGTTAGGTAGAACTAACAAAGGAGCATCACACAACTTATCCTTAAGCAAATTAAAATCATGTTCTTGTGCATCACCCCAATTAAACCCAATATTTTTTTTAACAATTTCATTCAAAGGTGCAACTATACTACTAAAGTCCTTAATGAACCTCCTATAGAAACTAGCTAACCTATGAAAACTCCTAACTTGGCTAATGTTTGTAGGTGTCAGCCACTCCCTAATTTCTTTCACCTTCACAACATCAACCTCTAAACCCTTAGACCTAACAACAAAACCAAGGAAATTAACCCTATCAATGCAAAAACTACACTTTTTCAAATTGGTATACAACTTTTCTACCCTAAGAATTTCTAACACCTTAAGCACAAGCATGACATGATCATTAATGATTCAGGAATAAATCAAAATGTCATCAAAGTACACAACTATAAATTTACTAAGACACTAAAGCAAGACATGGTTCATTAACCTCATGAAAGTACTAGTTGCATTAATAAGCCCAAACGGCATAACTAACCACTCATAAAGACCATACTTAGTCTTAAAAGCCGTTTTCCACTCATCCCCAATTTTCATGCGAATTTGATAATAACCAGAACACAAATCAATCTTATTAAACAAACAAGCATCATGCAACTTATCAAGCATATCATCTAACCTAGGGATAGAATGATGATACTTTACTGTTATTTTATTGATTGCACGATAGTCTACACACGTCCTCCACATTCCATCCTTTTTTGGCACCAAAATCATTGGAACCGCACATGGACTTAAACTCTCACGCACATACTATTGGGTTCTGGGTCACAATCATGCAGCGGAAAATAAAATTTTAACTCTAAGAACCCCTAACAAGATCTAAGTAATTCAGATTAAATCAATTTACTCGAGTGTATAATCTTACCAAGACGTGTTCAATGGCAAGATTGTAGGAGGGAAGAAAGGAGGTCCACTCCAATGACACCCTACCTTGAGCCTTTCGTTATCTTCTATTGGAATATAGATGCAGCCAAGGAGCAACGTCCTCTACCAGTATCCATATGAACAGAACACCCTAAAATAATGTTAGTGTGCTAGCACCTTTCCTCTCAATTTTCTCTCTATGTGTTTCTTTCTCAAAGAACATATTTTTTTGAATAATGAATGTGCAGAGAGCTCTTCTCTATATGTGATATATATATATATATATATATATATATATATATATATATATATATATATATATATCTATATCAATTAGGGTTTGAAGAGTCCTTCTCAAATACTAAAACACCTTTTAGTTTATTATCATTATTTATTTCTATATATATATATATATCCAAAACTATTTTAGATAAAATATATATTAATATATTTTTACCTTTTACATTTAATTATGGCTGATAAGACCAATCATCATTTTGGGTCTGTTCTATATGTGCGATCCTGTAGGTTCACACAACGTTGGCAATGGGCCTCCAATCCTATTGGCAGCCCATTAGTCATAAGTGGCCTCTAGTAAGACATTATGACTACCCAAGTCATGTGAAAGTCAGTAATCCGATACAACCTAATTAACAACAATAGTACAGTCCTTTTGTACACGATATCTTAGATTGAATATAAGTCATGGTTTATGTCATCCTTAATAATTCAATTATTTCTCGATCTCAATTAGACTAAAATTGTTAGCTCCTTATCAATTGATTTCAAGCATGGTCATACATTTACATTCAGTCTAATTTATCGAGGGGCCCATAGATATCCTTCTCTTGATTAGTGAGGGACAAATTCTTTCTTGATCACTCATACTCCTCACATGATTCATTTTATATTCAATCATAATTTATTACATCATCATGTTAAAGATTACATTAGAATGTGTCAAAATATAAAACTCATCATACAGGACTCTATGATGATCTCAGGTCTGAGGACTACAATAACATCATTGTAATGATAATAACTTATGATAATTATTCATGTAGTATTCTCACAGTGGGTCAATCCAGTACATCCTATGTACCTATGACTTAACTTTTTATCTCGTATACATGATCAGTAAAACATGATCATCAGTCAACCTCATACTAGTCTTCATTCATTATTTTTCCATAATAATGACCGACTAGGGATGATTTAGAATATAACTCATTTGCCATCTACAAGTTTTACTATCAAGTCACACACTTGATGATCTCAGATAGAATTAAACATTCATGGAATTTAACAGAGTCAATATGAAAAATGCCTCTTTATTATAATAATGCAAAATAAACAAAGTCACAATATGACCATAATACAATTGGCCTAGGGCACATCACTAACACATACCCATTTGACATCAATTCATCCACTTGCCTTTGAATCTCTTTTAGATCCTTAGGATTACTTCTATAAGCTAGTCTATTCGGTATGACAGCTCCGGGTACTAAGTCTATTTGATGTTCTATCCCTCTTTGAGGTGGTAAGCCATTTGGCATCTCCTTGGGAAAGACATTATCAAGCTCCTGCAAAAGGTTAGCAAACACACTTGGCAAGAAAATATCAAGTTCAGTAGTGTTCAAATATACATTTTTATAAGTAACAACAAATAACAATTGACTTGAATGCAATGCATGCCTAACTTCACTCTCCTTAACCAAAAAAATACCCTTTGCCTTTGGTTTCTCTTTAGGCTGAGCCTCACTCTTTGTTGGAACTCTCTCTCCTTTACAATTTTTGGCCTCAACCCTCTGGTCTTTATACACTTCCTTAGGAGAAAGAGGTGTCAATGTAACTTTTCTCCCATCCTTAGAAAGAGGTGTCAATGTAACTTTTCTCCCATCCTTTACAAATGAATACCTATTTAGAAAGCCATCGTGGATAGCCTTTCTATCAAATAGCCATGGCATACCTAACAAGATATGGCTAGCATGCATTGGCACTACATCACATAGCACCTCATCCAAATACCTACCAATTGTGAAAGGTATAATAACCTGCCTATTCACTTTGATCTCACCATAATTGTTTAACCATAATAATCTATAAGACCTAGGATGTGGAATCAGATTTAAACCCAATTTTTTAACCATTAAAGTGCTAGCAACATTTGTATAACTACCACTATTAATAATAATAATAAAAGTCTTACCTTGTACATGGCATCTTGTGTGGAAAATATTATCCCTTTACTGCTCCAAGGCATCTTTTTCCTTCATTTGAACACTTAGTATGCGCTTAACCACCAAGAGCTCACCTTATATAGGGCCTTCAATGCAATCATCGCTACACTACTCCAATTATGGTATCTCCTCATCATCATGGTCACTATCCTCACTTGTTGTTTCAATGTCTCCATGCTATTTAGCCACCATTATTCACTTGTTGGGACATTGTGAAGCAATATGTCCATGCCCTAAACATTTGAAACACTTGATGTCTCAATTCTTTTCTTTGTTGATTTTGGATTTAGATGTCTCTTTGTTGCTCGAAATGCTTTTCCCTTTGTTGTCATTGGAAATAGCCTTGCCATCACCTTTCTTACCTCCTTTCCATGAGTTAGACTAATTTGGTCTACTATTGGAAGCACCTTTATACTCAAACCTTGCTGCCCCTCTAGGTTTTAGTTGCTTTTCTACCTTAATTGCAAGGTGAACTAACTTTTCAAGCTCTACATAATGTTATAACTCCACCCTATTAGTAATCTCTTTATTAAGCCCACCAATAAAGCGTGCCATGGTAGCTTCCCTATCCTCCTCTAAATCAACCCTAGTCATGAGCATCTCCATCTCTTTGTGGTAATCCTCGACACTCTTTGTACCTTGTGTCAAAGTTTGGAGTCTTTGATGTAACTTCCTATAGTAATGCCTAGGTATAAAATGCCTCCTCATGATAGTCTTAAGTGCAGAGCAACTATCAATAGGCTCTTTCAAGTTCCTCCTCCTACTAACCACCAACTGATCCCACCAAACAATAACATACTCACTAAATTGGGTGACCACCAATTTCACATTTTTCTCCTCTAAAAAGTTATGGCATTTAAAGATAAGGTCAGCTCTCTTTTCCCACTCCAAATATGCCTCCGGATCATTTTTTTCCAAAAAGGTAGTTTGATGCTACCCAAGTTCCTATCAACATCATCATAGTTCCCATAGCCACCAAACTCACCACCAAAATTCCCTCTACCTCTACTAAAATTTTGGTATCTCCTAGCTCCTCTACCCATGCCTCTACCAACCCTACCATAGGCTGCATTATCAAACTCCTTAAAACCCCTATCAAAGTCATCCTCATTCACCACAATTGGTTGCCCATTATTGCCTTGCACGTTCACCCTTACATTCAGCCTATTTCCCATTCCTCGAGCAAGTGTGTTAAGTTACTCTAAGATGGTTTGTTGATTGGCCACCATGTCCCTTTGTTGGGCTACCATGTCTAGTTGCAACCTCTCCATTTGCTCATTTATGTTTCGTATGCTTCGTTGTACCCTCTCATTCTCATGCATTTGTGTTGCGGGTATGCCGGGATGTGGCACATGATCAATTTCATTAGACCCACTTGGGATTGCTGTACTAAAGGTTAGTATGCAATAAAACAAAAATTAAGGACCTCACTTACACTCTCTCACGTGATTACCGTCAATTAATGGGAATGGGCACTCATGTTTCACACAATCAAGAATGATCACACAAGGCTGAAAACTCACACCACTCAGCTTGTTTTCAAGGATTCTTATATGAATCAATAACCACACACCAAGTTTATCACTATACTTGCAATGCACTAAGAATTAAAATCTAAAGATCTTAGTTGAGGCAAAATGCAAAAATCAAGAAAATCAAACAAACAACCATGTTTTCAATAAAATTAGGAATAAAAAAACATAAGAAAACTTTTAAAGGATGGAAATAACATATAAAGAAACAATTCTAGATACAAGAACATGAAAATTAATGGTAGGAACAAGAAGGATACAATTCAACTTGAAATAAGTAATCAAGTGAACAATAGCAAAAACAAGTGTTTAATGACTCAAGAACAATGAAAAACTCAAAAATAATCAATGGAGATATGAAATAAATGAAAATCAGGTGCAAAAATCAAAGAATTAAGTTCAAGAACTAAGAGTTCAAGTTTCAGCCCGAATAGGAATTTCCAACTAAACAACAATAAAAATAAGATTTAGAGCTCAATAGCAAATTAAAAACTTCAAATTGATGAAAGAAACAAGTAAAGAACAGATTAAGAAGTAAGAATCACAAGAAAAATTGATTAAGAAAGAAGGTTACCTCTATGCGCTTTAATTGAGTCAATTCTGCCCAAACTTGAAGAACACCCAAAAAGGAGAAAATTGAAGAAGAAAAAATGAATTCGAGACTGAAATAATTCAAATAAGATGGCAAAAATATAGGGCTCAGGTCAATGGAAAGTCAATTCCCCTTTAAATCTTCCTAAACAACCACCTAATCCTTATTGTGTAGGATTGTAAATTCTTCCTATTTTCCTCTCAAGCTTAGAAAACTTTTCAAGGCCAACTGTAATAGGAATCTTTTAACAACCCTAATATATATATATAAACACCTCAACAACAAGGATTAAAACATGCAAATACATTTTCAAACAATCAAGAACAATCAAATAAATCAGACTTACTCCTTGAGGCTTTTTTTCGGATTTCTTCAAGATTTCTAATTTCTTTTCCTTTCTTTTTCATTTCTTTTCTTCTTCTTTTTATTTTCTTTTTTTTTATTTCTTTTGCTTTTCTCTTTTTTTTTTTAAGAATCTGAATTAAAGACTACAAGAATCAAGAACTACACAATGTAAATTTCAAGAACACCAAGAACACTTCAAGAACCAAAACAAAAACTTAAAGAAAACAAGAAAATAACTTAAAGAAAAGGATAAATAACATGAAATAAGAGCCAAAGCTATGATACCAAATGTTAAGAACCTCCAAAGAATAGAACCACGAACCCTTATTCTTATGAACCCGTGAGTTACTATCTTAGACACCCAAGAACAAATTGATTTCTAAAGCCCAAAAATCACTTAGATCAGATTGTAGAGATTTATTGATCAAACAATTAGAACCTAAAGAAAATTAAGTTCTTTAAACCCTAACCCTTAACACGCCACAATGATAGATCAATTCCTTAATAAGTGGTTTATGCATTCAACAAGAATTCAAGAATTCAAGTAAATATGCAAAGGAAAACAATGATAATTTTCATTCAATTCTAATCTAAATAAAAATGCCCCAAAGGTGGTATTTTTATAATATTCTAACACAATAAAACCCTAATAATAATAAAGGAAATTACTAACTACTTAGCCACCAAGTATAAGGCTTAATAGTTAATAACATAATTCTGAACAAAAGAAAAGAATTCAGCCCATATACTAGCCCACATTAGTCTTCATGTATTTGGGCTTGAAAAATATTAAATAAAGCCCCTTCATTAAAGTCTTCACTTGGGCTGAACCTAACATGAGCAATTGGACTTTTTTTATTAGCCTAATCTTGCATATAGCCAATTAAGGCATCTTGGAGCTTCTTGGACTTTGACCTTGTAATTGGGCCTTGTGGCATGCCTAATGGATCGTTAGCTTTATCTTTGGCTTTATCTTTGGTTTCTTTGTTGTCCTCTCTATCAAGCCCATCCAAACTATCACCAATGCAAATGCCACCACCATCTTTAAGCTTGGCCACATCCATATCATTATTTGTTAATTTAACCAAATTACATAGATCCTATAAGGGTTTTGAATGATTAAAATATTTTTCTCTGCTATGTGTTTATAACCTAAAACCCAGTAGTATGGTAACAAGACACCAACATATTTATTTTTATGTAAATATATATTATATTATATTGTTAGTATGCTACTTGCCATCAAATTATTATCTTAGCGATATAGTATTTATGGTTTATCAATATTAGAGTTGGTTCTATCATTTTATAAAAATGACATTTTTATAGTATATGTTATTAAGAGATTCTTTCTAATAGTCTTCAGTAATGCCTCAAAAGAAACAGGTGATCTATTAAAATAAACTTATTAAGGCTCAGTACCTTAGGATCAAACTTGGATTAAGTTTATAGCGTTGTGCGAGATTAGGTTGGTAAAGATAGCAAGGCCACCAATAGTAGAAGCATGTAAGGCTTCACATTGGGTGGGATGCAAGTTGAGGCAGTGTCGGCCTTAAATGAATTATCAACAGCAGCGGCTTCCTCTGGGGGCAAGATGGCAACGATAGTAAATGAGGTGACTTTGATGGTTGGTGGTGTTCCAGCGAGAGAAGAATGGCAAAAGTATGGTGGTGATAATGAAAATCATGTTTAATGGTGAAAGAAGAAAAGGATGGTGCTGGGCATTGGTGAGTCTGTGATTTAAAATTTTTAATAGCTTGGGGGGTTTTGCTAAATTGATGAAAGTAAATAGAGTAATTGTACATTAATTTTTGGTTGAAAAAGACTATAAGTGAATTTTGAAAAGAAAGCAACAAATGGTGTTTAAAAAATTGAAGAAGAGATGAAGATGCCACATTTTCTTAAGGAAATAATAAAAATTAAATGGATTTTTTTTTTTTGGAGGATTCAAGTGATGGGTAAGTAGATTTGTAGAGGAATTTGAAATTAGAAAAAGAATTGGTGAGTAGGAAATGTTAAAAAAAATAGCACCTAACTTAAGAAGAGAATGTTTGATTTTTTGAAGAAGGTAGAGATTTGAATAGGTGTTTTGATTTTTGAAGAAAAAAGCTATAGGTAAATTGAAATTTTTGAGAAATTAAAATTTGAAAATAAACTTTGTGAGTAATTTAGAGAAAAATGTTGAATAAATATATATATATAAAAAAGAAAAATATGGCGTAGAAGAATGGAAATGGAAAAGTAATTTTCATTTATAAGTATATATCCATATAATTAGCGGGTTTGACTCAAACTAATTATATACAAAGGGCATTGTTTGTACCCAAAGTCAAAATTTTTTAACCATTAACAAATTATAAATCCAGCCTATAAAAAGAAGAAATTTCTACAATTCGCGTTGAGTTTAAGTTACTAGTTACAGGAATTGGAGAAGTCTTAAGAAAGTCTTGAGGAAGACACAGGAAAATTCTGGAAGATTGTTAAATTAAGGTACTGAAGCTTTTGGAACAAATCGAGGAAGAGATTACTACAATTTTTAAAAACTCTTCGAGGAAATTAAAAACTCAAAGAAGAATTCCTCTGCAAACAAAGTCATATGCAAATAAAGAAACTGAAAATTATTAATTAGCATTAATTGAAGAAAAACTGATGAAGAGTCTGTTTATAAAAACTAAAGAAAGATCTAGCAAAGGACACAACTCAACATCTCAACAAACATACATCAACACATCACAAATCAATTATCAACAATTTTAATACTTTGTTCTTTCCCATTTTTTTTCTTTGAATCTCTGTTCTTGTTATTTTCAAATTCATAAACACTTATTTTACAAGAATGATTTGCCTTATATTTTACAATTCCATAAAACTCTATACAAATTTTTCTTTAAAGCTACGGTTCATTACACTGTTCATCATTAACTTTCATTACAAATTTTCTCTTAACTGATTTAAAGTCTATTAAATTCACTAATTCTCATTAAAATTTAAGCAAATTGTGGTAAAAGAGTTTGGGGTTCACACATTGTCCGAATAAGTCAAGTCTTTTACTTTGAGAAAATTATTCCACTAACACGCTCATATTAAACTAAATCCGATTTACCAAAAAATAGAACAACAATTTTTGATAATCTATTTTATTATTTTTGATAAAAAATTTATTTATGTGGTCAAAATTAAATAAACGTGTTACATATATATATATATATATATATGTAAAAATAAATGTAGTTTTTTTTTTTAATTCCTTTAACATTTATCTAAGAAAATTCTTGCCTTCCTTCCATCCAGTGTGCTCCGTGGAATACGCAGGCATTAAACCTTATATTCAGTTCATATTGAGCCCCCACTGATGACATTCTTTTAAAAAAACGTTTGACAAATTCGGGCGCTGACTAAACCTAAATTGTGGTGAAGCATCAACCCGTTGAATTGCAACCGCAAACTAGTGGATTAAAACTCATGAAAAGTAATTTTGTGCAATGACAGAGTATTATTCAGTGATCCGCCTTCACCTTCGAAGGGTGGTTTGCAATGGCTCCATTAGGGCTGTGCAATCGGTCAGTTTGGTCGGTTTTGGAGGGTTTTTTGACCGAACTGAAATAATCAAATTGAGTTAATTAAAAATCGAATTGAACCCAACTAATCCTAAAACCAAATCAAACCGAAATTTTGGTCATAAACATCGAACTGATCGAACCGAAATTTTTAAAATTATTAATTTTTTTTTGTATTTTTATATTAAATTATTATATAATTTTAAAATTTTTTTAAAATATATAAAAATAAAAATAAAAATTCTGTTGTTTCAGTTAATTCAGTTAACCGAATTTTTTATATTAAAAACCGAACCAAACCAAATTTTGGTTTGGTTCGATTCTAAAAAATCAGAAATACTGAAAATTCAAACCCAACAAAACCGAATTAGATCGGTTCAATTTAAGATTCCGTCATCTCAAAAACCATGCACACCCCTTGGCTCCACCATGTAGTTATTTATTTATTTATTTTTTGACATATACAGTGTAGTTTTTCTTTTTTGACATCCATTATGTAGTTTTTTCTGGACATCTACCATATATTTTTTTTTTTGGAAAAAGCTAAAGGAATATCTCTCAACTCTCTACTTTAATCTCATATTTATTACTAACATTTTTCAAAGAACAAATACATTCTTATTATTTCTAAAAATTAAATATTTAAATCCCTAAAATAAACGGTGTTACTTCTCACCGTTAGTAGGATCTACTATTTTTGAAATGTACAAAGAAAAATTAGATAAAGGTCCATTTTTGCCCCTAACATTTATTACAAGGAAAAATTTTGTCTCTAAAGAAAATTTAAGAACATTCAAACACAAAAAAATTTTCAAAAAATTCAAATTTTTATCTAATAAAAAATGTTAAACAACCATTTGTTTTTTTTTTATACTCATAAGATCTATTAATAGTAATATGATATTAAAAATATTTTACATCTAATTTTTTTTAAAAAAATGATATAAATTCATTCCATCCTATTTCAAAAAAATTAAGAATATTTAAATAAAAGAATCTTATCTCCTATATAAAATTTTGGTTTTTTATTCACTCCCAAAATAAAAATAAAAAAATAAATATTTATTATTTATTTGTTTATCCATCTCATCCTAATTTGTTACATTTAAATAAATATTTATTAATATTTATTATGAGAGTAAATAAAAAAGGATAAATTTATATAGAATGAAATAAATTTTTATTTATATATTTCTAAAAAATTTTAAATGGGACGAAATTTTAAAAAATTTCCAGAAATTATTTTAATAATGTATTAACATTAGTAAATTTCATGAGTATAAAAAAATGAATGACTACTTTAATATTTTTATTAGATGAGAAGTTTAAATATTTTTTTTAAAAAAATTTTGTGTTTAAATGTTGTTAAATTTTCCTTGAAGGTAAATTTGTTTTTTTATTATAAACGTTAGAGGTAAAAATATATTTTTATCTAATATTTTTCTTTATGCATGTCAAAAATAGTGGACCCTACTAACGGGAAAAATTAACACCGATTGTAAGAGATGTTTAAATATATGATTTTCAAGATGGATATGAGATTAGGGTCCAACGTTAGAGTGTTTTTAAACCTTTTCCTCCTTTTTTAGGGTTTTGTTATATAAAAAATAAAAAATATTCAACGGTCATATATGAATAGAAAACCATAAGAAGTCAAAAAAATGAACTAGTTACAGCTCAATTTCTTATGAAACATGCATATATTTAGAGAAAGATCTCTGAGATATGAGTTAGGCCTCAAATCTAAAAATCTTTATCTAAAACTACTTTCGAATATATATTGCATGATGCATGAAGTTTTATTTATCTATATATATATATATATATATATATTTATTTATCTGAAGGTGATTTTTTGAAGGCCAAAATGCTTTTCTAAGCATTGACAAACGGATAAATCTCATACCTAAAATTACAACTCCCACTAACAACCCTACCACCTTCTTTTCCATCACAGCAACTTTGTATTTCACCTATAATACCATCAAGACACTTCTTACAATCGCCACTAGAAAGATCTCTGGTACACTGGACCAACCCGTAAAGCTGAATTGATTCTGCAAGCTCTGACTCTCCTGTTGCGTATAATTTTGGTTTAACGTAAGCTTCATTGGCCAGTTGGGTCAGCAACTCCTTTGTCTTCTGATTAAATTGAGCCGAGTCATTAACAACTCTGACGTTCCACATATAAAACTTGTTTCTGTTATCAATTTGACCAAAGAATTCTTTATCCGAGTACTTGAAAAGGCAATTATCATACCAAATGATTGCTGCTTTGTTGGCCGAACATCTCTTGCGGATCTCACTGCTTGCTTCCCCAACACAGGTTTTGCAATCTGATGACGAGACATCTCCTCTACAAAGACCAAGTCCAAAAGCTTGGTCTGGGTACTGGCCTGTTGAGCCAAGACCAAAACCGTCCTTCGGAACTTGCAAGTAGAGGTTGCCAGCAAGTTTGTTCAGGTTGGATTCGTATGGGCCATTGGGAGTGAAGTTTGCAGAGCTTGAACAGAAATGGAAGAGAGGATCAGCTCCATAAACTGTTTGGAGAAGGACAGCAATGGCTATTAATGGATAGAAAATGGAGGAACTCATTGTTGAGGATAGATTGATTAATGGGTTCTGAATTTAATCCGTATATATAGTGGAGTATATGGTTTTATATTATTTTCCAAAAATTATATATATGTGGTTCTATATTAATGGAGCATTGACTAATGATGAGAGTTTTACTCCTTAGCCTTTGAATTAATTAAAGGGATAAGGCGCAAATTAGACCCTTAACGTTATCCGGAATTTTTTATTTGACTTTTATATTTTTTTTGTTTCATTTGAAAGTTAATTTTAAAAACTTCAATTATAATGGACCATTTTTTTAAAAAATTATTATAATTAAGTTCTAAAAATCAAATTAAAGTTTAACTTTAACACTAATTAATAAAATTTAGTTCAAATAATAATGAGAATTTATGAAATTAGTTTCAAAATATATATTTGTGAATTTTTTGAAATTTTTAAGTTTATAAAATTATATATTTTTTAATTTTAAGTTATTAAGTTAAAAAATATTTTTTATGAAACTTTTTAAAAATTTTAAAATTTTTACAATTAAGTGATATATATTTTAAAAAAATAAAAATTTGTAAACACTTAATAATTTTTTATAAATTGTTAAATTTTAAAATTTTCTATAGATTTAAAAAATTTTAATTCTTTTTTCTTTAAATATATATCAGTTAATTGTAATTTTTTTAAAATTTTAAATTTTTTTTTGCTCTATAGAAGATATTTTAAACTTTTTTAAAATTTTTTAAGAAATTTAAAAATATATATTTCTATAAACTTATATAAAAATTTTGAAAAATTTAAAAATTTCATAAATATATATTTTGAAACTAATTTCATTAGTTCTTATTGTTATTCGAACTAATTTTTATTAATTAATGTAAAGTTAAATTTTATGTTGATTTTAAGTACTTAATTGCAACAATTCATTAAAGATGAGTCCAATATAATTGAATTTTTAAAAATTAAGGTTCAAATGAGACCAAAAAAATATAAACATCAAATGTAAATTTTGGAGTAAAGTTGACGGTTCAATTTGCACCTTATTCCTTATTTAAATGTTATCGGAGTTTTCTACTTTTTAATTTCTGATATTTTGTTTATTTATTACATTGGTCTATTATGTAAATGAATTAGTTTACATACGTTTTTTGAATCGTAGAATTAAAATTACTTTATAATTATATAATTTTACAATAAATAAATAAATTTCATACAATAAACTCGCGGATAATTTATAGTGTTGAAAGCTAAATCAATTTTCTTATTATAAAAAAATAACTTAATAGAGATATAATTACAAAAATTTTATTCTGGTTTCATTATTCTTATTACAAATGGTATAAAAATAAAAATATGAACTACATTAACATAATTAATAAAATTGAGAAACGAGATAATATGAAATACGCAAAGTTCTCTTTAAAAGTCTAAAAGTTCAAATTATTTTTCAATGTAAACTTATAAATACATTGTATATAGAACAAAATCACTGTATGGATAAATTTTTTATTTCATTTTTTAAATATATCTAGCATATATGTATTTTTAATATATATATATATATATACAATTAACGTGAAGAAAACTTTTTTAAGAAATATCCAAATAAATTATTATGCTTTTAAATTTGTTCTTACGCATAATTGGTTTAAATTTTAATCATTTTTTTATATATATAACTACATTATTATTATTATTTATTTAGAATAGAACTATAAAAATATTTTACTACATTATTACTATATTAATAAAAAAAATTCAATTCTATATGTTGAGTATAAACATAAGAATATTTATATATTCGGGTAAAAAGAATTTTCTTTTTTATTACCTAAATTTTGATTTGAACGAGTAGCATTATAATTCGAATAACAATATTATTGGTATCTGAATTTATAAAATACTGATAATTTACTATTGCAATTTTTGTTATTTTAAATGAATATATGAACTTATAAAGAAACTGCAGCTTGATGTATTTTAGCAGTTTATCCTTAATTTGCTGCTTAATCAATGTTAATTATTGAACTCAGATAAGTCAATTTAGTTGTGATTATATTTGTGACAAAATTAGTTTAATTTTGCTAAAAATTTAAATAAGTTGAAAACTGAAATCATCTATAAAATTGAAATGAGATATAGGTCACATTGATCCATAATTCTTATTTTTTATTATTTTTAATAACTTTTAAATTATTAAATAAAATTTACGTCATTGTATTATAAAATAAAAAAATTGTGAAAATGGGCTCCACGCCTTTATCTTAGTCAATTGCCACATGTACTAACTTAAATAAAATTAGGTATTTAAATAATATTATTTAAAATAATTAATAAAAATAAATATCGAATAGCAAACAACTTGATAGTGTCTAGTTAAATACACCAAATGATAATTTATTTACATGCTATACTACACCGAATTAATGATAATTTATTTACATGCTTTACACCTATTTGTCATAAAAAAAAATTCCATTTTATTAAAATTGAAAGAATTTAAACGCCAATAATATAATTATTGCATTTAGTTTTGAATATAATGTATTAGTAAAAAAATATATTTGCCACAAATTTTGAAGTATGATTTATTCTCTACTAATATGAAAAAGGAATAGAAATGTACCTCTGATGACATTGCTATATAATAGCTACAAAAGTTTCAATTAATTTAGATAATGAAAATAAAACACTTTTAACACTCTTTTTTCTATACATAAGAGTTGAACTTAAAATTTTATTTAAAAAAATTTAAATTTTTTTTTTACCACCTCAACCAAAGATGTTAGTTGTTTTCAAATTAATTTATCTATTCTACTTTTCTGAATCAAGGAATTTGTTATTTGATTTGAAAGTGCCTAACATTTTGACGCTTACAATTGACGCTTACAAAGATAAAAGAACCTTCCAAAAGTAGCCAGTGGGCCTGGGACGGTAAATGGAAAACCAACAAGCCCGCAATCGAACTCTTGTAACTCTTGTAGATTGGAGGATAGCAATAACAATAATAATAATAATAATAATAATAATAATAATAATAATAATAATAATAATAATAATAATAATAAAAAACACAAATATATATATAAGAGCACAAGTGGACCCGAGAGGAAATATTGTAGCAAGACCGTGCCCGGGGATATGGTTGTATTTTATAAGACGTAAGACTCTATCTGGGACACAGCAGTTCACGTGAGTAAAATAAATAATTTGTACTATAAGTACGGTGTGTTTTTAAATTGACAAAATTGAGATATATGATGGCCAATATTATGATTACTAACTTGTGGATATCGCTTGAGATTCATTATGCCTTTGGGGCGAATCCAAGTGGTATTACTTGTATGCATATAAATGTATTGAACCTTCGATGTGCCGAATAGTACCCGCCACATCGATAGCAACCTGTACATCTGTGCGCCCATGCATTTGTACATCTGTATACCTGCGCACCTATGTTCTTGTGCTCCTATATTATATGTCTATTGCTTGTAATTGTGACTAGTACTTTGAGATATTTATAAAAGAATAAATCTTTAAAATAAATTTAGAATTTATAAACATAATATTGAAGATCATATATTGCAATATTATGAAACGATACTCACAAAGGAAATAAAATTTTATTTAATTATTATATAAGGACATGAGAGAAAATGATTAAAGGTTCAGCATAAAATTATTTATGGTTATTCTTGTATTTGGATTTATTCCTATCGTACTTTCATTGTTCATTATATATCTTATCACATTTTATCCATTATTTTTTTAGTGTTGTACTCTATTCACTCACTGGGTATTTTCTTGTGAAAATACTATATATATATATACACACACACACACACACACACACACACACACATACTATGGCTATCCACTAGGTTGCAATGACGTGTGATGTGGTGGAAGATGAGACTGTGGTTCACTGTATTATCCATCATGACACAGACGTAGTGCTATCTTGAAGGGTTTCCTTAGAGTCCATTGCAGTCGATTTTCGCACATACACTAATCGAGAGGAATTTCTAGATGGTTGCATCATCGTAGTGATAGTGACTTACGAGACTACTGTAGGGGTCCGAGTCTCTTTAATTTGGACTTAAAGATGTTATATATCTAACTAATTTTATCTATTGGCTCTCATGATGGAGTGTAACTGTATTTTGTAATATACAGCAGGCTAAAGCAGTACACTCCATGTAATAGCCGCCCTCCAGTATCCATATTTCTAACTTAAGTATAGTATATTATACATAGTATAATAGTGGACTTTATTTAAGTTGAATATGTATATATTATAGAGAGAGACTTAATTATAAAGAAAGTTTGGAGTAGATTGTCATAATAGAAAGTTATGGGTTATTGGGTAATAATCCCATGTTATTAAGGCGTTAAGGAGATATTATGGTGATATTTGTTTATAATTATCAAGAGTAGTATTATTATTCTATTTAGTGATAATTCTGCATTAAATTAAAGGGACACCTATGGGGGGCAAATGGAGTGTTGTGATTGGTGGTTAGTGTGTGTGTGTGTATATGTGTACGTTTAGTATAGAGTTATAGAGATTTGAGAGGAAGAGAAGAGTTAGTTCTTGATAGATCTATGAGGAATTGTGATCTTGTACAAGCTAGCAATCAAGGGTTTTGGGAAGCTTTGGAAGGTATTTAATCTATTGAAGTATAAATTGGTAAGCTTTACTTATGTTTGTGTTAGTTGAAGTTGAGTTTTGGGTTGTTGCAAATTTGGTTCTATTTTCCTCTATTTTTAGTCCTAGTGTTTTTATCATAAATTTGGCTGTAGAACTCTAATTTGAGTATGGTTGGAGGATCTAAAAACTTTAAAGAGTCCTCTACAACTTTTATGTTTTAAGCTTAGACTAAGTCTACTATTAGGATGGTTGTATAGGGCTAGACATTTTATTGCTCATTCTATCACTTTGTGTAACCTGATATTGCTATAAATGTCATAATTAATTCTATACATGTTCTAATTATGTGATTTTACTTGGGAATAAAAGTAGACTCATATATATAGAGTCTTTATAAATTTGGTGATCATAGGACGTGTCTATGATTTTTGAGAGTATCATGAACTTCATACATCAAACATGCCAGCAGTAGTATATAGGCTGGTTTGTAAATTTTCTGGTGTGTTGGTTATATGGTGATATCTAGAGTTTTAGAACTCTAAATTGAGCAAAGTTTGACGCTTTAGAAACTTCAAGGAGTCCTCTACAACTCGTATGTTTTGATGTTGAGCTGAATCTATCTCTAAGAGGGTTTAACAGAGCTCAACATTTTGTTGCTCACTCTGATTTCTTATATGACCTGTTAGTGTTTAAAAATTCATAATTAATTCTATATATATCCAAATTGGGTAATTATAATTAGAAATGAAAATAAACATATAATTCTAACTTTTATATTAAAATAGGAGCCAAAGGATTTGTGTACATGATATTTGGACATATCAAATTTGAGGTGAGAGATTATACAAGTTAAGCTTAAGTGCATATGTGAAGTGTTGAATGTGTGATTGATATGTGGATATATGTAAGAGCTACAAGAGGTAAGAAAAAGGCAACCAACTAAAGAAACTCTTCTTATTTAAAGTTGAAAAGCACTTGAGGTAAGTAATTATTAATATATAATGAATGAGATGCAATGATATGTAATATTATTAATTGAATATTAATTTTATCTTAGTAATTGATAAATTAAAAAATGTATATGGATGATATAAATCCATATTGATAACGAATGAATTGTATGAATTATACTT
>CATIWO010240723.1:0-13893 GCA_949673435.1 Macaranga tanarius | reverse complement strand
TATGTTTAGTTATGGCAATTAGAGCTGTTATATTCCTTCGTTGTCTTTGGTGATGAGTTGGTATTTTTCCAAAGTTGTATTGGAGTTTCTAAATTGAGTGGGCAACTATTTCTTACTTGTGATTTCACAAGCTGTGAGATGACTTTTATTTGTCATTGTTACTGTTGTGCGCATGTATGAGTCTTGTGGATGTGTTAAAGTCCTCACAGCAACATTTAACTTATATTTACTTGGAAGCTTATTTTTTTATGCACTTAGTTTTTGTCCTCCTTCCTTCAAGGCACCTCATAACTATTTTGTGGGATGGGCGAGTGACCATACACGATGGTCCAGGAGAAGAGAGCATAATTGACATCTTTTCTGTGGAATGAGTGAGTGACTAAGTACATGATGGTCCAGGAGAAGAGAGCATAATTGACATTGGTTAGGTGGAATGCATGTAACTTTCCTCAGGATTTGAGTAATGGATTTGGCACTTGTGCTATTTAATTTAATCCAGCTGTTTAGTTTTGTTTGCAGTAGTAGTTGGCACATATAGTATAACAGCCATTACTTTCTGCAATGATTTTCTTTGGGATGGTGTGAATATTGAGATTTGTTACTTAAAGTGGAGCAAGGAGTATAGTTGAATATTTTTGACTGTGTCCTAATACTGAGGGAGCAAAGATGGGTGGAGATGTTAGTGCTATATGATCAAAGAACAGATTGTAAAATCATATACAAGTAAGATGCCTTGATTTTCATTTATTTGTTCAATATCATTTATAGTTGTTTGATGGATCTTAAAATACCCAAGTAGGTTATATTCTAATGACCAATGCATTAGGCCAAGTTTGGTTCAAACTGCAAGGTATTCTTTGTGGCTTCTGAGTCTGATAGGTCAGGGCCTTAGCATAATAATCTGTTTAATGGGAGGCTAAGGATGCACTGTATGTCTTTATCCCATATTATTTCAGAATTGTGGACTAGATCCAACGTCTGGAAGAAGATGGAGCTCTGTGCACGAATATTATTTTATAGTACTGAGAGTTTGTTCTTCTGAAACTGGAATATGGTTTGATAGAATTGAAAGCAAAAGAGTGTACCATTTAGGTGTTTCATTTAAAATAAAATTGGCTGCGGGTTGTGTTCTTTTGTGAGATTGCTTGAATGCTTAAACTGGCAACTGTAGTTCTAGATGTTCTTTATGATAATTAGCTTGTTCATACTTGAGGGAAATTGAGAGAACTTAAATCTTTTTGCAGCCTTGCTTTGCCTAGAATATTACATCTCATTTTTCAATGACCCTGTTAAATGTGCGCGCTTGAATATTAAGTAGAATGCATTTATTGGCATTTTATCTGTTCAAATGCAAAATGCAATTTGTTACTTGTATCTAGTGAAATTAGCTAAGCTGTTAATTTCTCAGGGGGGTTTGAATAGATTTTCTCATTTCTGCCCTTTGCATTATCTTTCAATTAGTATTTTATACGTGTGTTTCTTGATTCGGAATTTTCTTGTTGAATAAACTTCCTAATGGTGCCATCCTTGTTGTTTTTCAGTTCCCAGAAATAGAATAGATGGTGATCTGATGGACAGCGCAGATCATATGATGATTTTCCCAAAGAATCTGCATTTAGTATACAGTGAAGTTGTTAATGGCAGCTATTATTGTGAGACTGCAGAGTGGGGTATTGTATCTCCACACAATTGGGAGTGGTTCCTTGAACCTAGGGGTGGCTTAATTTGTTTAGTCAGGAATTTGTATTATATGGTAGGAATGTGGTGATGATCAGATTAGCTACAGAGCAGAGATGGTTTGTTTTGTGTAGCACGTGTACATGGCTAACTACTGCTACTCATCTTAGTTTCTTGGGTAACTTTGTCGTTGATTTTCTCCTCTCAGATTCAGGATTCTTTGGTGTTATACGAAAAAAAAAATGATAAATCTGTAATTCAAGCTCATGAAGTGATACATGACATATTACTTCATCGCAACCAAAAGGGTGTTTTCATTAGTCCAAATATGCTAGTCTCTGACTGTATTTTTGAAGCAACTCTGACTGTATTGTGTGCTTAGCTTTATCATCTCCTAATACGAATTAAGTTGTGCTTGTATAGATGCAGTGTGAATTAAGCATGTAGATGGTTGATTGATGCAAGTGCTGCTGGAGTTCGATGTGGAATGGCAGTGGCACAGATTGCAAATATGCTTTTATGGTCTAATAGAGCAGCAGTTCCGGAATTTGATATGTTTTTTTTTCTCAATTTTCAAACTCATTACATAAACATCTTAACTTCTTAAAAATAAGATTTGCCATTTTTTTTTTAACACTATTTGAGGTGTTAGGTGTTCAAATGGTATTTTAAAATGAAATTGTCTAAACACCTAAATTTGTTGGATGAAACTTTAGGGGTGTAAATGAGCCGAGCTGAGTTTTGGCTAGCTTAGGCTTGGTTCGTTTATAAACGAGCCGAGCTCATTAGGCCGCTAAGTGTTCGCGAGCTGTTCACGAGCCTAAACAAGCTAAAAAAAATACAATGTATAAATTTAAATTATTCATTAAAATAATTTAAACTAAATTATTTACTAAATAATTTATTATAAAATTATGATTTTCTGTTATAATATATTTTTAAAATATTTAAATGAATAAAAATTTATATATTGTATATTTCAAATTAAATTATTAATCTATTAAAATTGCGAGCCGGTTCGCGAGCCCTTATTCGAGCTTGTTCACTAGCTTTTACGAGCCGAGCTTTGCATAGTTTGAGCTCGGTTCGTTTATTAAACGAACTTCAATATACGAGCTCGAACGAGCTTTTAATGAGTCGAGCGCCGAGCTGCTCGCGAGCGGCTCTGTTCGTTTACACCCCTAGGCATGAGCCCAATTCTCATAATGCACTAAACTCAGTCGGATGTTAGTTTCTGGTAAATAATTTTTTATTACTATGCGTTCAATTCTTTAATTAATTCATAAATTAATGTCACACGTGTTGTCAACGATCGTCAAATCAATTAATTTTTTATTTTTATTTTGCAAGCAGGTTTATGCTTTAGTGCAGTTTCCTTAGCTAGTCAAATTTATTACTCCTAGTTTTATCTGGTGAGTAATCAACGTGACTGGAAGTGTATGGCAATCCCAGAAAAGGGTTAATGCACTCTTCGAATATAGGTTTAGCCTATTTATTTTGTGTTTTTCTGTTTTTATGGTTTGGTTGGAAGAGTTGTTCCCCTTCCTTTCAGCTGTGTAACTCTCAGCTATTGCTGCAAATGATTCATTCAGTTTGAAAAAAAAAAAAAAAAAGCATTATTAGTTTTATACTAAATTTTATTATTTTTATAAATTTTCTATTAAATATTAAATAATGCCCTTACTATGAGTGTTATTATTATAAATAAGTTTTATATATCTTCAAATTACTACAGAAAAATTCATACATTCAGAATTATTTTTTAGAGAAAACTATATCTATTTTAGATATATTATATTTAGGGAAATGATAGGTAGCTCGCACTGAGATATCGCGCGAGTTACCAAATTATCATTTTGTCCCCCCATTTTACAGGGAGTAGATTATTTGTGGGGGCAAAAAGATAATTTTATATGTAAAATTATTTTTTTGCCCTCAAAAAAATTTTCCTCCCTTTTATAACGCGGGGGGCAATTCGGTAAATTGCCCCTCAGCGTGATGTCTCGCGCCGAGACACAAGCCATTTCCGTTATATTTAATAGTAAAATATTTGAAGTATATAATATGAAACAAACAATTGTATGTGCAAGAAATGAACTTCTCCAACCATAGTTGTACAATAAATTTAGAAATTAATTCAACAAATGAAATTAGGGATCTTTACCTGCATACTCCAAAAACACAACTTAATAATAAAAATACCTCAACTTTCTAAATATTACCCGCGTGCCCTTTGACGCTAAAAATATTACTCTCGTGCCTTATCTTCTTTGATGCCCATCTTCTTCTTCTTCAAAAAATAAAAAATAAAAAATCGTACACTCCGCTTCTTCTTCTTCCATGCTCTCCGATCCTTCCTCCACTACCACAACCACCACCTCCACCACTGCTCAATCGGCTGCTCCTTCACCTGATATTCTTGTATTTTGCAGAAATACCACCTTAATCATCACTTTCGGGTCCAAACTATGGGCTTTTTTATTTTTACTCTCCTTAATTTGTGTTTTATTTCCTTTAAATTGAATTCTGCTAATTATTTGTTCATTGAAAGCTTCATTTCTAATTTGAAATTAATCCTTGAACTGATAGTTAGGATCTCAAGTTGAAATTTAGTTTATTAAGGCATTTGGCTTCTATTCAACCAGTTGCAGAATTGCTTGTTTCTGATGGGTTTATTGAAAAAATTGTGGCAGTGTTGAATTGTGGAGTATTGCGTGTGAGAATTGTAGCTGCTAAAGTTGTTTATGAGCTTGGGTTTAACACAAAAACCATAAAGGAAATAGGTGAATTTGGGTTTCAAGTTGGTGTCCATGAGATGCCCTCAACACCTGCTAGTATTTTGGCTTGAGAGGATTTATGGGAGAGCCAGATGAGATGAGACCTAGACGAACACTTCTCACCGCTGCAACTCAAGATGCATCAGGTAAAATTAGTTCTTTTCCGTTGCTTTTTGGTTTCTTTTTGGTTTCTGATACGCTTTTGTATGATTATTTTTTATGATTTGTATCAGTTTAGTTTGTTAGTTTTATTTTTGTTTCTTTTATTTTTATCTATTATTGGTTTCTGATATGCTTTTTTGTATGATTGTTTTTTGATTTTGTATTAGTCTATTTTTTTAGTTTTTATTTAGTTGCTTTTTGGTTGATTTTGTGGTTTCTGGTATGCTTTTATATGATTATTCTTATTTTTTGATTTGTATTAGTTTAGCTTTTTAGTTTTATTTTGGTTTCTTTTTTATTGCTGTTTAGTTTCTGATATTATTTTGTATGACTTTTGTTTAGTTAAAATTTTCCTTCTAGCTTTTGCTGTGACTGATTCTGAAAATGATGACTCATGGAAATAGTTTTTCGAACAACTGAGAAAAACATTTCGAATGAGGGAAAAGTTGTGCTTTGTATCTAATAGACATGAAAGCATCATATCAGCCATAAGAAGTGTGTACCCTGAAGCTCCACATGTCCATTGCATCTTTCACATCATCAACAATATCAAGACAAATTTTTTTTTAAAAAAAAAAGCACATATCAAAGAACTCTTCTTGGCTGCTGTAAACTGCAATAAAATGGAAGACTTTCAGAACTACATGTCTGAAATTAAGAAAGTTGATCTAAGAGTCCAAGAGTATCTACAAGCAATTGGATATAAGAAATGGTCAAAGGTACATTCAATTAACGATAGGTATTCAATAATGACTTCAAACATTGCTGAATCAATCAATGCAACAATCAGACATGCTCGAGAACTATCGATAATAACTTTACTTGAATACCTACGTGGATTGATGCAAGACTGGACTTTCACAAACAGAAGCATCGTAAGAGTTACTTTTACAAAGCTTGCAAAGAAGCCTGAAGAAATGCTGAAAAATAACTACATAAAATCTCTCAATCTCAAGGTCAGTATTGAATACTTTTGGTTTATAATTAGTTTTTTATACAATTAATAAGCATAATCTCTTAACCTTGCGTGATGAAATTATAAAAATAAATTTCCATTTTTCAAAATTATTTGCAGGTTAAGAGATCCAACGATGAACTGTTCAATGTGTTTCAAGAGGAAAAATAAGAAATAGTAGACCTGACATAAAGAACATGCACATGCAACAAATTTCAGTTTGATCACCTACCGTGTGAGCATGCAATGGCAGTTTTAAGAGAGCTTAATCAAGAACCTTACAGTTATGCATCACATTAGTATATAAAAGAATCAATGCTTCAAACATATGAAGCAATAGTTTATCCACTTCTAATGAAAACGACATGGAATATACCGAGTGACATCAGTAATATAGTTGTGCTCCCTCCACAAGGCAGAATCAAAACTAGAAGACTAAAAAAATGAAGGTGCAACGCTCCATGGGAAGTTAAAGCTCAAAACAAATGTGCCAAATGTGAAATTTATGGACATAACAGAAAGACATGTAGAATTTCACCAAAAACACAATGAAAAAGCAAATTCTTTGTAGTTTACTCTTAGTTTATTTCGCATATATAAGACAGTTAAATCTTGAATACTTTTAGTTTTCTATTAGTTTCTTTTTTATTTATTTCACGTTTCTGATACGCTCAACTGCAATTGTACCAGTATTAACCAATGAAAGTTCAAATATTTTTTGTTTACCTTTGGTTTATTATCAAAAGACATACAGAAATCCATAAAAAATACAATAAAAAATTCATTTCTTTTTAGTTTATTCTTGGTTTATTTCTCATATATGAGACAGTTATATCTTGAATAGTTTTGGTTTCTTTTTGGTTTATTTCACGTTTCTGATATGTCTTATACTTGCACAAATTCTGTATCCTTTTTTTTTTTACATATAGAATACTTTTGGTTTACTTTAAGTTTCTGATACATCTTATACTTGTAGGAATACAAAAACTTATAAAATAACTGAACCAAATACTAAAATTTAAACTTTTAAAAAATATTAAATTTACATAAATTCATCCAAAAACATGTAAACTAACAATATTCTTGAGAAATATGACATACACAACTAAAAACCAAATCTAAATGTCATTAAAATCAAACAACTTTAAATTTTCCTTTGTCCTTTGGCTTCAATCTTCCACGGTATTCAAAGTCACTATCACACAAATTAGATTGCTTCCACTTCGCATAAGAATATAGGCTAATAGCATATCGATTTCTCATCTCTTCAATATTCATCTCCTTTGGAATCTCTATACCATGTAACAAGAATTCAGCGAAGGAAGCAATAAAAATACCGTAATCACTACAAAAAATAAACATTAACAACATAAAAAATAAATGAAAATAATAAAATATAGAAACTTACTTATTCTCTTGAAGTGGAAGATCATTAACAAGAATAACATCAAATGGATCAGTTGACTTCTTTGAAGAAAAAATTCCAGCATTAAAATCAATATCTTGCCGAGAAGACCAGAAATCAAGCAGTTTAAGAAAAATTGGAAGCAAAACACTATAACCTTCCATATTCGTAAAAACTATCTTATCATGCTTTGGACTCCTCATAGAATCATACACAAATAAACACTTTTCCTTGAAAGTCAACTTCCCCAATATCCAATGTTTCTCTTTCACAACAAAAATAGGAAAGAAAATATGATCAACATCAACCCAAGCAGTATTACAGGTCATGAAATACCCAAGAATATATTCAACAGTATAGTGATTCACACCAACAACTAAAACATCCTTACCACTGCTCAAATATCTTTCATATAAACCTTGAAGACGTTGATCAAAAAGATTGTCTGTAGTTGTAAATCTCAAACAATTTCCAGAAAAAACTCTACCTTTCCTCCTCAAATAGTAAAACAGAACATCTATATGCTGCAAATCTTAAAAAAATATAATCAATATATTTTCAGTATATAAAAATTGAACAATACAAATCTCAAACAATTATGAAAAATATAAAGAATAAAAACTTACAAAAGAAGAGAGACAATGACCCTCTTCATTACGTCAGCTGGTTTTACCTCCCTTTTCATAGCAACAGGTGTAACGAAATTACCTTTATCATCACACACATCAGTATCACCCTAAAAAAAAGTCATACAAAACTCTATCAGAAACCAAAATAAAACTAAAAAACTAAACTAATACAAATCAAAAACAAAAATAATCATACAAAAACATATCAGAAACCAAAAATTAAACAACAAGCAACTAAATGAAAACTAAAAAATCACACTAATACAAAACAAAAATAATCATACAAAAAACCATATCAGAAACCAATAATAAATAAGTCATAATACAATAATCATACAAAAGCGTATCAGAAACCAAAAAGCAACCAAAAAACTTATAAGTTTTATATTTAGAATACTTCAGGTTTATAACGAAATCACCCTTATCATCACATACATCAGTATCACCCTAAAAAAAAGTCATACAAAACCATAAAAGAAACCAAAAAGAAACCAAAATAAAACTAAAAAACTAAATTAATACAAATCAAAAATAAAAATAATCATACAAAAACATATCAGAAGCCAAAAATCAACCAACCAACAACTAAATGAAAACTAAAAAATCAAACTAATACAAAACAAAAGCAATCATATAAAAAACCATATTAGAAACCAATAATAAACAAAAAAGCAACAAAAATAAAACTAATAAACTAAACTGATACAAGTCATAATACAATAATCATACAAAAGCATATCAGCAACTAAAAAGCAACCAAAAAATAATAAACTTAAATAATAAAAATTAAAAACAATAAAATAAATAAAAACATACAAGTTCACCAGTCATTGCTCCAACAACTCTAACAGTATTGCTGATAATATTAGCAACATCAATTAAAGCGTCTTCCATGTTATTTTCATCCTAACATAAAAACAACAAATTGCAAACAAAATCAGAAACCAAAAATAAACCATAAAGCAACTGAAAATAAATCCATAGTAAATATAACATATACCAAACAAGAATCACTGTCTATCTCAGCTGCAACGCCAACAGATTTAGCAGTCTCATAACACTGATCAATCACATCATCAGCTGTCTTCTTCCCCTAACATAAAATAATACAAGAAAAAAATAAAAATAGAACAAAAATAAGACGAGAAACCAAAAGTAAACTAAAAAGAAACAAATCAATTGAAAAATACCACTTCAGGTACATCTGTAACATCAGCAGCTTTCACAAAACACTCTTTACCAGCTTTGACAGAAGGCTCAACAGCAGTAAAAGGATCATCATTTTTTGTATTTTTATTTTTCCCAACAGCATCTTTTTTACTGCTATCATCTTTTTTTTTTGTCTTTATTTTCTACGTTAGAAGCAGAACCATCATCAGCACCTCTTTCATCATCATCATTTTTCTTAAAAATAAAAACAACATCTACATCATCTTTAATTTCTTCACCACCTTCTTTTTCTTCATCACCTTCCTCTTCTTCATCAATTTCTTTTTTTTCATCCCCACTTGCATCAACACCTACATCTTCATCTTTAACAAAAAAAAAATTTAATTGAAGCATCTTCCTTATTCTTTTCATCCTAACATAAAAAATAATAAATGGCAAATAAATTCAAAAACTAAAAATCAACCAAAAATAACCAAACTAAAACTATAAAACTAAACTAATACAAATCAAAAATAAAAACAACCATATAAAACCACATCGGAAACCACAAATAAACTAAAAAATAATCTAACTGGAAACTAAAAGACTAAAAATAATACAAATAAAAATAATCATACAAAAAATATATCACAAACCAAAAATAAACTAAAAAGCAACCAAAAAGAAACCAACAAACTAAACTAATACAAATCAAGAAAAGAAATAATCATACAAAAAGCGTATCAGAAAACAAAAATAAACAAAAAAACCAACTAAAAAGAAACCAACAAACTAAACTAATACAAATTCAGAAAAGAAATAATCATACAAAAAGCGTATCAGAAAATAAAAATAAACCAAAAAGTAACCAAAAGAAAACCAACAAACTAAACTAATACAAATCAAAAACAGAAACAATCATACAGAGCATATCAGAAACCAAAAAGAAACTAATAAACTAATGTAACATTCATATCCTAGAACCGGATTACTGTTTATTAATAACAATTAAGGATTTTATTATTTTAGTTAATTAATGATGATGATTGGAGTTGATTAGTATTATTTGAGGATTATATTATTTAAGTTAATTAATGATGATGATTGGAGTTAATTAGTATTATTTGGAGATGTATTATTTTATCATTTAAGTTAATATTATTTTTGAGAAATGAAGTTTAGTTATTTTAAATAGAATGTGAAGGATGTAATTGAAAGAGAAAGAAAGGGCTAAAGTGTAACAAATGTAAGTAAGTGAATTAGAAAGGAAAGAAAGAAAAGAGGAATGACCAAAGGAAGAAGAATGAGAGTTGTTGGGGATGAATAGTGAGAGGTATGGTGATGGAAGAAGAAAATAGAGGGAATGAAGAAGAAAGGATGGCAGAAGCAAGAAAAGTGAAGGAGAAGAAGAGAAAGAGTGATCTAGAGCAAGAGGAATCCAAATTCAACAAATAGAGCACAATTTCGGCTGGAGTGGTGGATTTAAACCTTAGTTTTTGTATTTTTATTTTCTAAACTTTGATTTCTGAATTTTGGGTATTTTGATGTATAATTTCGTAGATTTAGGTTTGATCTTGGTATTTTTGAGTTGCTTATGAGGGTGTCTTTAACCTATAATTATTGTATGAACATTTAGCATGATTAAATTATGTTAAATCTGAGTTTTTGGTGAATTTCTGATGCTGCTGTCAAATATGGAGGTGCAGAGGCGACGCCTCTTCGGAAAGGCGACGTCTCTTCACCTGAGTGGCGACGCCACTGAGAAGGAGAGGCGGTGTCTCTTTACCCTAGTGGCGATGCCACTGAGAAGGAGAGGCGACGTCTCTTCACCTTAGCGGCGATGCCCATGCAGCTTACAAGTGATGCCTTTGCAATGGATGGGCGATGCCCATGTACAGAGGAGGTGCCTCTGTACCCTGTAATGCACCTTACTGCGACTGTTTTTAGTTTAATTGAAGCATAGCCGTTAACTGCTCAATTGAATAACATACCAGAACTTTTGAAATGTTAGGAAATGAGTTAAATCATTTAGAATCGATATTGTTGATTTAATTGTATTAATGTACTAATTGATAATTGAATACCATTTATTACTAAGTCTCAGACAAAAGGACTAAATATCTATGAATAATTATATATGAGAGTATATATGTATATGTATATGGGATGAGTTGGGAATGATGAGCTGGCCACTCGATTGATAATTGTCTTTGGGACATCGCAGGGATTCAGGGGTGCCTTTGGGGTGAATCCTTGTGGTTTATATGTATGCATAAGACGATATTGAAATGAAAATGTGAATTGGCTAGTGTGAGCTATAAAAAGAAAGTTGAAATGAGATGTGAGAAAGAGAGTTCTTGTATATTGTTTATTCCTTCGGGGAAGGGTTGAGATTATCTATTATGTGAATAATATGGTGTATCATCTGATAATAATGTGAACAATAATAATGCTATATTGAACTGAGCAAACTCTCAACTCCAATTGTGTTTTATGTGAAATCTTATACAAATCAAAGGATGGAATCGTTGTGATAACAATTTATTATGGTATTTTATTTTCAGTGATAATTGTGGAATAAAGCTTATTTAGTTTTTGAATTTCAAACCATTATGAAATTTTATGGATTATTATTATTAAAAGTATTTGATTATTTATCATGAAATGAGAATTTCTTGCCCGACGTTTTATGAAGTGAGGATTTATTATAAAATAGTTTATGTTTTGAGAATGCAATATATATATTGTGAGTGTTTATCAGCATTTAAAGGATTTCGGTAATTTGAGGCTTAGTATATTTTGGATAAATGCTTTTGCTTTAAAAACTATATTATTCACTCACTGGGTAATTTCTTTCAGAATTACTTACCACCGTTTTAAAATATTTTTCACAGCTTAGAGATAGTCTAGCACTATGGCGGTACAGTGGGCTTCGATGGAATATGAGGTTACTCCCGCAGAGACTTCTTTGCGGTATGTGGTGTGCCACGATGCTGATGCAGAGTTAGTATTTAAGGTTACTGTCCTGCCGATAGGAGCTGATGCATGAGTCTTATCCATACGGGAGGAGCATGAGGATAGCGTCTATTCTATTTTCCGCGTTACTTATGTCACCACCCTGGATGTTGAGGTCTCCCTCACTTGGGTATGATGCAGTCTTGTGGATGCATCAGATTTTGGCTTTTTGCTTGCAGCCATTTCTATACCCATTTGTGCGTGTCACCAGAGTTATCTTTGAGCCAGTGGGCTAATGTATTTTGTTGAGTGTTGACCTGGACTTGGGCTGCTTCTACTTTCACCACCATCCTATGTCGAACTGAGATTCGATGACTTGAGAGTTAGATGCTAGGGCATATTGTTGTATTTTATATCAGTGGTATTAGCATCTAGTACTTTTATTATATATTCTGATGATGATGTATATTAAGTATTGATGGATGGTTATCACTAGAGTTCTTGTGTTATATTTATATACTTATGATCTAGTATGTTGCTAAGTAATTATCTTACCATATTGATGATAAGGATTATTTATATGGATGTGAATGTTTTATCAGGGATGTGTAGCATGGAATTTATAAGAAAGATATTATCTAAGTAATATCAAATAATTAATTGAAATGGAAGAGTAATGCTTTAGCAAGATTAATAAATGTATGAATGAAGGTTTTTAATTTATTCAGATATTGATACTGATGTATTTTGGTATAATATAGCCTTAAAAGCTCATTAAGTGTAAATTAAATATTAATTATTGATATTGAAGTATATAATGGAGTATGAGTATTTAATCAGAGGTTAAGGCGTGACAACTAAACTAACACAAACTAATATAAATAAATGATACTCAAAACAATATACCATACCTCTTTCCAAGTAAAAGAAGCTGAAGTCCAGCTTCAAATGCAGCATAACAAGCAATTATTTTGCATGATGTAGCAGTGGGTCTTGGCCATATGTCTATAAATCCCTGCAACACTTGTTGCCTCAAGAAATCCCAAATTTTGGAAACTGAGCCATCAACATATACCATTGTGTACCATCTGTGCATTGGCAAGAAAAGAATAATAAATATATTTTTAAAAAAAATCTAATTTTGACATCCACTTTATATATCATTTGCAATAAGAAACACATAAGGAAAACAACATGAATTTCATCACCGAGCTTTATGAGTTCATGTTCCCACTATTGCACAATCAATATATATGAACAAAGGTAAAAAATCATTGCAGAAAAAAAAAGAGAACAACTGAGGTATGTATGAAGGCATAGATTTGTTTAGATCTAAAAAAGACAAGCACGAAAGAATCATAAGATTTCAATTATGACAGGTAATAATCTAAAGTTTTGATTAAGATCCAAAACCCCTATATGTATAATAAAAGAAGTTCATTAAGAAGCAACAAGAACAGTGAGGAAATAATATTGAAATGAGATTTTAAAAGTTAAAAAGAAATGGGTCTTACAACAAAATAACAAAAGGAGGACATAAAGTAAGAAGTGAAAGCATGGAAGCATAACTCACCAGTGTTGAATGTACTGTCTTCTCTTCCACCATGTTTTCTCTCTTTCACTGAACCCAACTCAACTCCACTCCTTAGCTTAGAGCAAGATGGTCGCTTTTTGTATTTTGCTTGACTTGGGATTTGGAAAAAGACTTTTTTAATTATTATTATTATTATTATTTGACAGTGGCTGAGTAGTAAGCATGTTGTCAACTGGTGGAAATCAAAAACGATAAACAAGAGAAGAACGTAGAAAAGGCAAAAGCCATAGAAGAAATATATATAAAAAAAGGGCATGCAGGTAAATAAAATAGAACACGGAGGTAATTTCTAAAAACTTAAGGTATTTAAGTTATAAAAGTTAAAAAGAGGGGTATTTGTATATATTTTCCTATTCAAAACAGCTACGGATTTGATAAGCTCTATTTTGGAGCTTTTTTCCAACAGCTGATAGCTGATTTGCATTTATTTTATATTTAGACTAAATTATCCTTATTAAAAATAATTAATAACAACTAACTTTTCTACATTAAATGTATATAACTATTTCTATAATTTATAGTTTAAAATAAAATAAATATTATTTTAAATAATAATTAACAATTAAATAATTATATATATATATATTCTT
>CATIWO010240658.1:0-11447 GCA_949673435.1 Macaranga tanarius | reverse complement strand
CAAGAAAAGTAATTTAATTAATTCTTTGAATGTTAGCAAACATGCATTGAACTTGAACGTCTCTAAAGGAAAGTTAGGTTCAGCGTTCACATTTCCACGATGGAGTGAATGAACGTTGCGCAAATTAGACCTCCATTCATTTTTGATTGTGGACCATCATTTCCAAATAATATATTTTTAATATATATAGATAGTAAATTTGTCTTATTATTAATAAAAATAATTAATTTATTAATTTTTAACAAAATTAAAAATAATAAATTAATAAAGTATTATTATTTTTTGAATGGTTGTGTAAAAAATGTAAATATATAAATAATATAAAACTATTAAAAATAATATAAAATAAAATATAAAAAAAATAATATATAAGAAATATTTTTTCTGAAGTTAAGAATGGCGTAATAAATTGAATAAAAAATGTAATATAATAAATTGAAAAAAATGGCCTAATAAATTAAATAAAATTACTGTAAAAATATATTTTTAATATAAAATTTGTTATGTTTTGATTTATACGATTAGAAATGTCTTTAATAAATAATGAAAATGAGGGTTCTAAGTTTAAATATTTTAAAATTTTTATAAATAGAAATATTAATTTTTATCTAAAGCTAACATTAAATAAAAATCATAACAAAAATAATTCACATCCACATCAATAATACTATTTTAAAAGTTCATTGAAAGTCTAACTTGGCAATAGCTTTTACATTAGGCTACTAAGTGATGACTACAAAAATAAATTTTAAAATATATTACTTTTTTTTTTTATGTCTACGAGGTGTCTTGGACCCCAACTATGGGAGGCACCTTTAAGCCTGTATCAAATATACTAATAATTAATATCACCTGGAAAAAAAGTTCATTGATATGTGAGCGCTAATTGATCCACGTAAGTAGAATCTTTTTGATTTCTCACTTTCCTTTCATATCTGTCTGTACTTCATATCATCTCCAACATTATTTAATTTACTAATCATATAATATAAACCCTAATTAATTAATTAATTATAAGCTCCAATCTCTCTCTCTGTCACTCTCAGCTATTCGATCTCCAAAGTAGAAATAGCGCTACAGGAAGAACAAGAAGAAGACGAAGAAAAGTTGTTTACGCAAAGGTACGATCCGTGTTTGCTTCTCGAGAAACTGCACGAAAATTAATCATTTTCTATGTTCTTTTCAATAAATCATTTGACTCTCTGTTAGCTGGCGTGTCCGTGTATTTTTTTTTCTATTTTCATTTTTTTTTGGAATTTGTTGTCGGTTTCTCGGAATCCAAACAAGAAGCTCGGATTCATTTTTGATCGTGAATACTTGATTTTGGAGTTTGATTTGCGAGTTAATATATATGCGTGCATTTACGTACAGATAATCTACGTAATCTTTTAGTTTTATTATTATTACTGTGCTTAGAACTGTTTGGTGACAGCGTTGTGGTTTTTGTTTGGATTGATTCAGTTTATATTCATTTTGAAATCGATCATGGCGAGGAAGATGCTAATTGACGGAGAGGAAAACCAGCCAAATGAGCAAGAGCACTTTGATTTTGATTTATTCGTTATAGGAGCTGGAAGTGGCGGTGTTCGTGCTTCTCGGTTTTCTGCTAATCATGGAGCTAAGGTATATTGCCTTCTGTGGGACAAAAAAAAAAGAAAATATTCATGTTTTTTGAGAAATTATTTTTGTCTCTTGATAACCTAACTTCCATTATGATTGACTTTTTATTTTTCCTAATATGCTATTATTTATTAAGACTTAAGTTTGGATTCTTCACTAAGGAGGGAAAATATTTGCTGAAATGCACAAGTCATTGTGTAATGTTAGTATGTTACTTTTGATGAATATAAAAACATTTTAGGTTCATTTCTCACTTTGTGGGATTATGTTAATACAAGGTGTGAATGTTACTCTTGGCAATGGTTTTAATTCATTTCTATGTTATGTTGATGTTATATCATCATGCTTTCGCTGTCTAGTGCAATGTATACATTTTGATGGTTAGTTTTCCTCTAATTGTTTCTGTTTTTGTTTTAAGGTTGGGATTTGCGAACTTCCTTTTAATCTAATCAGCTCAGATGCAGAGGGAGGAGTTGGTGGAACGTAAGTTTAATGAACTTAAGCTTTGTGAAAAAAATATGCATGTTACTTTTGTTGGATATTAGTTTATGTTACTATAGTTGAATATGTTCTCATATTTTTTATACCTTTTCTTTTTTGTTTCTGTAGCTGTGTTCTTCGCGGTTGTGTTCCCAAGAAGATTTTAGTGTATGCATCATCTTTTGGAGGTGATATCGAGGTGAGAATGTCAAATTGATTAGAATCTTATGCTTGAATCTGCTGAAAATCTAGTTGAAATTCTCAATAAATGGCCAATTTGTTCTTTTGAGTGCATCTGTTATGATTATGTAAATACTCATGGACATCATAATGTATTTTGATATGCACTGAGTGTCATAAATGGTTCTAAAATTCACTGGTGAGTTTAATTTTTAGAGATATTATTAATTCGCCTTGCAGTTCAACTTGGTTGCATTTGATATTTGCCTAGATGTTAAATTGGTCATTTTGTTTTCAGACTCTAGATTTTGGGCGGTGATACAATTTTTTCTTACTTGGTAGATTGATATATTATTATGTGTTTCAATTGTTCCTGTGTGTTGTACAGGTTTTTTTTTTATAAATGTTCTCTTGCATTGTGAATTGGTAGAAACATTTTTGATGTTTAACGGTTTAACAGATGTATGTTGTTGATTTTTCAGGATGCCAGGAATTTTGGTTGGGAAGTAAATGAAAATGTTGAATTTAACTGGAAAAAACTGTTACAGAAGAAGGTATGCAAACATTCTAGTCTGGAGTTTATTTTATTTTTATGATAATCTTCTTCAAACCCCTTCTAGTGTTGCCTTTTCATGTAACTTTATTTGGAAGAAAATTAAATGAAAAAATATGAGTGACACATGGTCGATGAAGAAAAAGAACTTTGTTTGTTCCTTTCATTATGGTCCACTTATCTTTGTAGAGGAGTTGCAAAAAATCCTGCAGGATACTTTCCTCCCCAAATATCCAATCCACTTGTCTTCATTTCCCCTTTCTTGATTAAAAACTAGAGGAAAGATACATTTTTTTTCCGTTTAATTCTTCTTTTTCTTGATTCAAAACAAATATGAGATGTTACAGAATTGGGCTAGGTACTTGTACTTTTTTTTCAGCCAGGTCCTGCTAATGAACTAAAATAGGTTGGTGACTGTTTTATTATTTTTGTATATCCTGATTATCTGTTTTTTTTTTTCTTTTCAAAATTGCAGAATGATGAAATTATCAGGCTAAATGGAATTTACAAGAGATTATTGTCTAATGCTGGTGTCAAACTTTTTGAAGGCGAGGGAAAGATCGTTGGTCCTAATGAAGTTGAGGTGACACAGATAGATGGCACCAAATTGAGCTTCTCAGCAAAGCACATATTGATTGCAACTGGAAGTAGAGCTCAACGTCCTGCTATTCCTGGGCATGTTGGTCCTGCTTCTCTTCTCGTGTTGTTGTACACTGATGAATGATAGGTTTTTGGCATGATTGTGGAAACCAAATTTTAAGTGGTTCATGGTTTTGCCTCTGAGTTATATTTGTGGTCTGTCTTATTGTCTAAAAGCTTATATTTTGGTTTTTGTTCACTTTTTATGAGACTTTCATGGAAACGCTAGTTGCATGCTTGCTTAATTTTTAACTGAATTGGCAACATATTAAAAGGGTAGCAACTAAGTGCTCCTTTAAAGTGTGTACAAAACTGATCGCCGTATCCAATTTGTGTCTAATATGTGATGTTTAAGATCTATTTATTTTGAATCTTCTATTTTTTCTTGCTTACTTGCATTATTGGTTTCTTTGACTATTAAGGAGCTGGCTATAACCTCTGATGAGGCATTGAGTCTGGAAGAAGCGCCTAAGCGTGCTGTGGTACTTGGTGGAGGGTAAGATCTATCTCTTCAGTTGTGGTGTCTATTAAGTTTTGATTGTGTAGCATACCCTGGACTTTGGCTGATTACTTCCAATTCTCATATAGGTACATTGCTATTGAGTTTGCTTCAATATGGTGTGGCATGGGTGCTACTGTGGATATGGTTTTCAGAAAGGAACTTCCTTTAAGGTTAGGCTTTGATGTTGTGTTGCTAGTTCCTACTTTTTAATGTCCAAGGTGCTTGATCTTCAAAAGAAGGCTCCTCTTTGCTCTTGTTTTTCATGTATTGTTTTGTAATTTGTGTTTAAAGAAGTCATATTTTGACTCTAATAATTAGCACGTAATGTTAAAGAAACCTCCAGTTTTGAATGTTTCTTTGGCGTATGGTGTGATTAAATATTTGGAAATTTGAATGAGACCATTCACATTATGTGAGATGTCAACGAGCAATTTTGGGAGAGGGAGGGGGAAAAGAGAGAGAGGTGGGGGGCGGGGGGGTTGGAGGGTGGTTGCTTTTAGCTAATGAGCTTGAGTATGTCTTTGGCTGCTTATCAAAATACCTAAATCCTGGCATATACCTAGTTGAGGCTGTTACTGCTACAGATAAGGACCATGTGTAAGCCTTTGATTATTGATGGTGAAACATGATGGAGATTGAACAACGATGGGTATACTTTGAACTTTAGCCATGGATAGTAGCGTGCACATTTTATGCTTGCATTAACATTATGTAGAACGTGTAATATTGACTGGGGATATATTTTTCTGCTTGTCCATCAATTAGACTGCTCTATCAATTTGGTTTTCTTTTGACAACATGTTCTTCTAATTGTTTCTGCTTGAGAGTATGAAGCTAGGGAATTTTTTTGGCTCATATCATGTGTATTGAAGTTTGTTTCTTATTAAATGTTGCTACTTCTTGCAAATAAGAACTCTTTGGCCTTTTTTAAAAAATTACTTTAATGTTTGACTTAATAAGTTTTTCATGTCAATCAATCTACAATATTTATGCAGAGGTTTTGATGATGAAATGAGGGCAGTGGTTGCCAGAAATCTGGAAGGCAGGGGAATAAATTTGCACCCCAGAACCAATTTGACGCAGGTATTTTTATTTGTTAGGGTTTGTCATTGATGCCATATGCATCTTTTTTTTTTTTTAATTGTGTTTGTTCATGTCTTTAGCAGTATATTCCTGTCTGTCTATCTGTATTGTTTGATCATTTTTATTTGTTTTTTAACCAACCTTATGCTAATCATGTAAATTATTACTACAGTTAACCAAAACTGAAAATGGCATAAAAGTTCTTACTGATCATGGAGAAGAGTTTGTAGCAGATGTTGTGCTCTTTGCCACTGGTAATTATACTTGCTACTAGATTGCATTGATTTTCAGGGTGGTTTCAAGTATTTGCATCTCATGCAATGTTGTCAAAATTTTCCTTTATCTGTGCATGGCATGAAATAGTGTTTTAAGATTGTATTGCAAAACTTAGTTTTAGTAAAGCATGAAAAACAGAGCCAAATGGACTACATGGACCGAATTCATTTGAGAATTAGCATTGAAAAACAATAGTTTAAAAGGATATAAAAAGACATCAAGGGGAAGAAAATGGAAGAAAACTAAATGATAAAAAAAATAGACCTTTTAACGGTATGGGCTCTTAGGAGATTTCTTTATGTTGTATTTTTTTTTCTGACAGCCCATTTGTTTCCTCATTTAGTCTCCTCTCATGTGCTTTCTCTAGTAGTTTCCTTCACTCTTGATATATGAATCTCTCCTACTCTTTTTACCAATTTATATTTTTCGTCTTGCGTTTTGTATGATGACATTGACCCTCAAAAGAAGTGACCCTCCCCCTTGCAGAGCTCATACCCTTCTCCCACCTTAATGTCTTGGAACACAATATTCTGTGTTCTGGAGTTGTTATTGTTTCCAGAAACAGTAGAACTTGCATAATCTCAGATCTAGAGTCAGCTTTTGTGAAGTTCCTGTCAAATTCACTATTTATGTGCTAAGTTTCCACATAGTGTAGTCTATATATTTGTTACTCCATATTATATTTTACTGCTGCTTGCTAGCATTGCATCATCCTCTTTCTCCCATTCCCCTTTTGTTTGTCTTTACTGTCATTCCTGTTATTTATGGCATGGAGTGTTTTTAATTTGTTGCAGGTCGAGTACCCGTCACAAAGAGGTTAAATTTGGAAGCTGTAGGTGTGGAGCTTGACCGTGTAGGATCCATTAAGGTCAATTGCTTTATCTTCTGTTATATTTTTCTTTATGTATTTGTTTTTGAGTGCAGAAATAAGAGTGTAAAATTTCAACCAGCCAGTAGCTGTTCCTTCTGTTAGCTTTTTCTTTCTTTGTTACAACTTATAATTCAGTGCACACTGAGAGATGTAAATTTCAAAATTAGTTTCTCTTGTAGTCATGTTCTTCACTGTAGGTAGATGGGTTGTGCCCACATATGCAGCAGATAATTTCAGGGTGTCTCTTGATGTGACGATTAAGGAAAGTTGTTGACTTTGTATGGAGATATTTGTCAATGTCATTGATTGAGGTGCTGAACTGAAACTCTGTATTTCCATGGGAAAAGTAAGGTTTTTTTTAGAAAAGGCTTATGCTCGATTAACCCTGAATCCTGAATGACCCATTATAGGTATGATTTATATGTTGCATGAGAACTCTATGCAGCTCCAAGTACCAGTAGTAGCAAAATTCAGCTATGTAGCTGCACAGAAACCGTGCGCTTGATGTGTTAATTTTTTTTTGGGTGCTTCAATGATTTGTTTACTATATTTATTATTTTAAATGGAGTGTTGTTTTTCATCTATTTCAATTTATTGCACAATGCTGGCATCATAATCCTGCACCTTCACTTCCTATAAAATATTGTTTAGTTTCTAATGGTTATTCTATCTTTTCTCTTATTGTTTTCTTGTTTAGGTTGATGAATACTCACGCACCAATATACCTAGTATATGGGCTATTGGTGATGTCACAAACCGAATGAATCTTACCCCTGTGGCTTTAATGGAGGGAACATGCTTTGCAGTAGGCGTTTCATGGATAACTAATTTCATTTCCTTATTAAGTTTCCATCAAATTTATTTTTCCTCATGCTGCCATCTCCAAAAATAAATGGTGTAATGCTCAATATTTGTACTGTGCAGAAAACTGTTTTTGGTGGGGAACCTTGCAAACCAGACTATAGGGATGTACCATGTGCTGTATTTTGGTAATAGTTTCTTTTCTGTTGGAACAGAGGGGTTCTTTTCTCTCCTTGTAAATTTATTATGAAAAGTGGCTGATAAACTGCATTAACTGTGGTTTGTATTGAAACTGCATAAATAACTTCTTCACAGGATCCATATTAACTGCTTTCACTTGTAGATTTGGTTCATGTTTGGTACTTGCATCAGAATTGACATTATGTGGCCTTTTGCTCTCTTATGAGCTTCCACGTGTGGATCCTTCTGAAGTCTTATAACCTTGTCTCTGTTGCCATCATGAGCAATGAAAAGGACAATCTCTAAAAGCAGACTGCAGCTAGTGTGTGGTGATTTTTATCTTTGGCAGTCACCCTATCTAGAAATAAATATTGTAAACTTTTTTATGGCAGTGTGTGCACATTGTAAACTATTTTGCTCTCTTGCCTTCTGCTTTTAGGCTTTGTTGAACTTTTTAGCTGGGACTTAAAATTTGCTTTTATCTACTCTTATAGTGGTCAGTGCTATTGATGCATTATAGGAACCTCAAGAGTTAAAATTTATCTTATCATTTAGGCAACATAAAAAATCTGCGCAGCCAGAACTCTTGACAGAGCAAGGGCTGCTTTACTGCTGAAGTATGGTCTTTTCCCAACAAATTTCTAAGGTGGAAGATGAGATGGTTGAAATTTGGGCTATTTGACTAACTTATGTTAAAGATGTGGATTGATTTGATGCAGTTTATTGACATTGCATAGTCAATTAAATGAAATCAGTCAATTGGTTTTGCATGTCCTGTAAAGCACTGAAGTCGTGGTCTGCATGATGAATTATTTTTCAGTTTTTGAAGATGAATTTTGTTCCTGAGACTGAAATATTAGGACGTCAATATGGGAAAAAATTATTTGCCATTCTTGTCATATTGGGCAAGGCAACTAACATACCATATTGTGTTTGATCACATCATGTTTGCATCTCCATAATTTGTTGATGTTTCTGGCTACGTTGGGACTCCACAGATATAGCCAGGACACATTGTTAGTGTTTTTTAATTAATAGCCATTACTAATTTGTTGCTTTCAGTGACATAAAATACTGTATGTGAAAGTTTGGATGCCATAATAATATTAGTGCTTCTGTTGGTTATCAATTTTGAATATATTCATGAATGAATGACCTTTGATTTGCTGCTTTTCAGCATTCCACCTTTGTCTGTAGTAGGCCTCACCGAAGAGGAGGCAATAGAGCAAGCAAATGGTGATATATTGGTCTTCACATCATCCTTCAATCCCATGAAGAATACTATCTCCGGGTTTGTACTTTGACTGTGATTTCAATTTGTTTTTTATGGTAAATATAAATATTTGAGAATATTGAAATACTAAGTATGAACTAAGATCTATGAAGTAAATAGATCTACAAATCATTTGGAAATGTTGGATGACTAGCCTTTATTTATGTCTCTGAACATGTTCTGAATCTTGGGGAAATGTTTTAACATCTCATCTATGTTTATTGGGCAGTTAGGATGCTGTTATTGCTATTACTGCTTCAGTTACTTTTTTTTATATGTTAGAGCTATTGGTTCTCAAAGCATTTTTTATTATTTGCTCCTAGACGACAAGAGAAGACAGTGATGAAGCTTGTTGTTGATGGTGAGACTGATAAAGTTCTTGGAGTCTCCATGTGTGGGCCAGATGCTCCTGAAGTTGTACAGGTAGTTTTTCTTTTTCTGACTTGATCATGAATGGTTCTTTCTGATACAATTAAATTTATCTTGTGCATGCCTTGCACAACATTTTGGGTCTTCAAATCGTCCAGAATAAGCAGCTTAAAACTGGGGGTGAGCCTATTATTGTAGTTTAACGAGTGAATTTTTTTTTTGAATTTCCTAGTAAATTTTTTAGCTTTCTTTTTCACCACATCAAATAATTGCTGGAATTTGTCATAACATCCAACTTAGACATTAAGCTTTTCACTTTATATAGTTTTTGGATCAGATCTGTTTTTGGAATTATGGTGGAACTTTTATATATAGCTTTTATTACAAGTCCTGATTACCATAAAATAATAATACACGTTGAAGCCTTCAGCTCCTTTTGATAATCGGGCCTTATTAGGTGTTCAGGCAAAGATGCTGCAATTGAGTTTTTCTATCAACAATACGCTTTGCTATACACATTCAGTTCCTTTTTTTTTTTCTGAATTCATCGCAGGGAATGGCTGTTGCATTAAAGTGTGGAGCAACAAAGGCCCAATTTGACAGCACGGTAAGCATTTGTTTTGTAGAGCTATGTGATGGTTAAAGCATATATGAGCAAGGGGCACAAGAAATTTTCCATAGAATGCGCCCTTTTGTCGTATTTTTGCAATCTCTTTAGTTAAGCAATAATAAGATCACTTCCCCCCTGAACCTCGCACTGTATTTTACTTGTTTCTATTGCATTTTCCCGCAGGTGGGTATTCACCCTTCTGCTGCTGAGGAATTTGTGACCATGCGTTCACTCACCAGGCGTGTTAATGCCGGTAGCAAATTGAAGACAAATCTGTGAGAAATCATCCGATAAATTCAACTATGACAATGGATGTATGCAACAAGGAATATCCATACTTAATAGAGATTTATTTCAAAATGCGAAAAAAAAAAGGGCAGATAATTTAGGAGCTGATTCCCAGTTATCTTGTTTGTTAGTATAGACTATCGGCAGTTAGAATGTTGCTGGAAATGTAGTTTGTTTCTTGACTAAATAATTTATATGCATTTTTATGTTTAATTTTTAATTTTTCAATATAATTTATATACATTTATATACATTTTAATTGTTTATGGCTGCTGATATTCAACTTTATACATCTTTTATGATTTTATTTTAGTTATGTAAATTATTTAAAAATAGTATATAGTAATATTAATAATCTATTATCTTTGATTTAAGTATTACTAAAATTATTAATAGAAACTATTTAAAAAGGAGTTTTGAAAAATAAATTTTATTAATTTTATTTTTGAAAAAAATTATAGATATAAATATTATAATTATTTAATTATTAATTATAATTGTAAATAATTATTAATTTATAATGAATTAAAAAAATTAATTATATGCATTTAATTTTAAAAAAAAAATTATTTATTATTAGTTATTTTTAATATGATAATATAGTCTAAATCAAAGAACGAATTAGCTACACGGAAAAAACAAACTATTAAGCATTAAGGATAAAGTGTCAATTTTTTTTGAACATGAAGGATAAAGTGTCTCCTGGCAAACATGTATATGCGCGGAAGACATCTATAAATTCTTGTTAAATTTCAAATTTAATTGGACTCAATTTGGCACTCAAATTTGTTAATAATTTGATAATTAACTCTAAACTTTTTAGCCTAATTTGCTTTTAACTATTACAATATGCATAATTAAGCTCGATTTCTGACAAAGTAAGCGTTCAAGACATGCAATGAGGATTGACGATTCGATATATGTATGTTATAATTAAAAAAAAAAATTATTTTGAAAATCACACATTATTGTTCAGTGTATATATGAGTGGGGCTTTGTGTGGTTTTTTTTTTTTAATAACCATGTTGTATTCCATGTCCTCCTAGCTTTCGAGTTAACAAAAATTCCGAGCCGTACAATAGACTGCCATGATTCTTCCTCTTTCAAGTTGGCAAATTTCCTGGCTGTAAAAATAGATTGCATTTCTTTGCTTTCAAAAAAAAGAATCGATTGACTCAGAGGAAGAATGCAAGACGTCTGCACTCTGCAGCCAGGGTACCTAACTATGGGAACAGCGCTGTTTCTAAACTTTTTTTTAAAAAAAGGGGGCTAGGGAGTTAACGGTGCAAGATAAAAACACAAGCAGACAATATGTAATCCTGCTTTATAAATGCTTTTTCTGACATCTACATATGCTTAACACTAGGGCTGAGCACGAGACAGAAAAAAAAATAAATCGAACTGAAAAATTGAACCGATAGAAAAAACTGTACCGAACTGATTAATTTTAAACCCGAACTGAATGGAACCGGACCGTTTTACTAATTTGATACGGTACTGGAGATTTGTAAAAAACTGAACTGAAAACCATACCGAACCGAAAACCGAATATAGTACCGGATATTATATAAATAAATTATATATATATATATATTAACAAAATTAAAATTATTAATTTCATTATTATTACTATTATAACAAATATTTAAATTACTTAAAATAAAATATTATTCACTACTAATTCAATATTAAATAAAAAATAAATTATTAAACATAGTAAAA
>CATIWO010240557.1:0-16675 GCA_949673435.1 Macaranga tanarius | reverse complement strand
GAAACACATTGCAGTCTCTAAGCAAATCTAGATCTTAGATTCCTGAAATATGTTGGCAACTATATGTAGGCAGTTAACAATGAACTTGAAGGTGATTATGGTGATGAATATGAAGATAGTGATAATGATGAGATTAGTCTTCGTCAATATTGAAGTATTGATGACTATTATTAGTGTATTGCTATGTTGCTACTTATGGACATGAAATTTTTTTTCTTTTTCTTTTAATGGATGTCTCCTTATAATTTCATTTGTCATAACATCAAATATTAAATCATATGTTATCTTTACATTATTTATTTTTATTTTGTGGATTATTATATTATTTATTTATTTTTTTAGAAAGCATGAAGATTGAATTTAGTATAATAATAATTCAACTAGAGTAGAAACATTAATATATTTTAAATATTGAAAAATAACCTATTTAACATGTGTTCTAAAATCTTACGATTTTACGATTCGATTTTACGATACGAGTTTGTAGGTACTCTTCCGATTCTAGGTTAGAAAAGAGATTTTGACAATCTTGATCCCAACTCAATCAAAAACTCAAATTACTTACCAAGAGAGGTTCTTGCACTTAGAAGGTTACTAATTTCAGCCTAGACTCTGAATTTCACAGCTAAATTCTCTCTCTCTCCTCACCAAATTCCTAGTTCTTTTGGTAGTAAAATGGTGCAACTTTCGTCTTCTCACACACACTCCCTTCTCATGCAAATAAACATAAGTCACATTGGAGCTGAAGGGATCAGACCAAAATTTGTGATATTTATTGCTAAATATCCACTTTGGTCCTTAATGAAATACTCTTCTTCACAATTAACCCCTAAACTCCTAATTGCTTCAATCAAGTCTTTGCTATCTAGTCCTCTCTACAATTTCTACCCGACCCTCAACTCAAATATACTCCACTATCTAATATATATTAAGAGTAATAACTATGTCATAATGATATAAGCAAAAAGGGCGGTTGTTACATCCCTCATCCTCTTACTAGAATGCAGAAAAGGAAACTCCAAAGACAGGGAGCCATAAAGAGAAGAATGAAGGAAATGGAGTTCTCCCTATGAAAATCCAAATTCAAGAGAAAGGCTACTAAATATGAATATGAAGAGTTAATATTTGAAGGGGATCCAAATGATTGTGAAGATCTGGAGGAGATTCAGATGGAGGATCTTAAGGAGGCTCCTACAAAATTTAAAAATATAAAACCAGAAGTTACATATCCCTTGGAGGAGATTAATCTTGGTTCCCCAGAGGAACCAAGGGTAACCTACATTAGTTTTTTGTTGTAGGGATAGCTAAATTAAAAGGTAGTCCACATATTGAAAGAGTTCAAAAACTGCTTTGCTTGGAGGTTTGAAGAAGGAGAACTACAGCAAAGGAGCACTAATGGGCAGTCTCTAAAGAAATATTTTCCCATTGTGGAAAAAAGATAAAAAATAAAACTTTGATGTAAGGCCGTCATCACGGCCATATAGCTAGGGAGAACTGTTAGTGTTCAAGATAATGTAAAGCCAAACAACGGCTATTTAAATAAGTTCTTCCTACAAATAGGCCCTAAGGCCTGTTTCTCTGTATATACTTTTTATAGTTTTTTTAATAAAAATGAGGAAGGCCTCTTGGCCACCTTATTTATTTGGAGATTGTTGTTTTTACTTTTTAAGTCCTGTAAGAGAATCAACCACAACAAAGATCACAGATAAATGATAAATGAAGCAGAGAGAGGAGATCACTAGCAACATGGTATGAGCTAGATCTGGTGATGGAAAACTCACACTAGTAATATTGAGGTTAATGGTGCAATAACAGTTCTCCTAGCCATGAATCTCTTATGGGTCCAATAAAATTTATCCTCAATGTCAAGGGTCTCTCTAGTGGTTCTCTTTATAGTCAAGGATCTCTATAAGGGTCTCTCTAGTGGTTCTCTACACAATCAAAGATCTCGACAAGGGTCTCTCCAGTGGTTCTCTTCATAGTCAAGGGTTTCTACAAGGTTCTCTCTTCAAGAGTTTTATCAAAATCAGTAAAGGCCGAATATTTATGCATATAAATAGGCTTTTACAAGCCATTTATATGCAGGGGCATTGTTTGAACCTAAAATTAAAAATTATGGAGCCCATGAATTTATAGGCTTAAGACCCAAAATAATTAATTAATTATACAGGAGTAGGTTGGTTTCCTGTAAAATTTAAAAACTGACAGAAGAGGATAAGGTTCACGTTGAGGGAGTTGAATTTCAAATACAAGAAACGTGCAGTAGTGGCCAAGGGAGCAGTTACTCAAAAGGGAAGTTACATGTTCAATGGATAAAAGGACTCTTTATCCTGCAGGAAAAGGACATCCAATCTACAACAGCCAAAAATAAAAACCACACAATAAATTCTACAGAACTTCAATCTTTATCTTTAACTTAGCTTTTTCAATTTAAATTTCGTTTGTAATTTTCATTAACTTGTTATTGTTCCCTGCAATTAAACTCTGCTAATAGTTGAACTTCTCTTTATTTCCAATGGAGCCCTTTAATTTCCTTTCAGATCCCCTAGTTTTCTGTTGTTGTTTTCTTTAAATTTTCACCTTTCATTCTTTATTTTTGGTACCACCAGTATTAAACACAACTCTTCGTCATTTACAGTTGATTTAAGAATCCAGTAAGTTTAGGTCTCTTAGCTTACGTTGAAATTTCTGAGAGAAGTCAGATTCCTTAGGTTGGTGTACCTCACACACCTGACACGCTCTAAATTCATTTGCAAGAGCCAGAGACGCAACAACTAGAAATAATAAAACCATCACAAAAAAATAAAAAATATAAATGTTTATTGATTTATAAATTTTTACGTGGATTTGATTTTTAGATTATTAATGTAAAAAAAATAAAAAGACAAGTGTTTACAAAATAAACAATAAAATATATATATTTTAATTTTTTTTAAATTAACTAGTAAGGAGTAAATTGTTAAACCTTATATTATAAAGTTTATCAAATAAAATTAAAAAAATTAATACATTACAGGAAGAAATTAACCTCCCATTCAAAGCTAAAATAAACAATATTATTTAATTAAGTTATTTTTTTTTTTCATAACACAAAAGATGCAATCGTGCAATAAAATTAAAAAAAAAAAAAAACAGAAACATAAATTTTCTAAAAGCAAAAGTAAATGAAAACGCAGAGGGTACAATTGTACGTATGTATGATTGAACCCGCGAGATGTCCGAGCTGACTTTTTATAATAATTATATATATATTTATATATAATTTTTCCCTCCACAAAACACCTAAAAAATAATCCATGGAAATGGCAAATGAACACAACTTCCATGCTTTTTTTTACTATCATATATGTTTTGTTGGTTGAAGTTGCAATTAAAAGTCGCTTTCTTTTAATTTTATTTTTATTTTTTTTCTAATTTTCAATTTTGGCAAATTTTAACTACTGCACCCATATAGCCAAATTGTTTTTCATTTTTTTTTTGGTATCAAGACATTCTTCTGTTGTTTGTTACATTACATCTCATTTTTCGGTTCTTTTCTCTTCATTGGGTGCCACTCCTTTTTTTTTTTTGAAATTTTTTGATCCTGGTTTTATTGGTTTTGATTCTTTTTGACGAATTTTTGGTAAATTTTGATTCTTTATTCTAAATCTGTAACTGGGTACTTGAGATTTTCTTTTGGGATTGGATTAATCTATTGGAAAATTTTGATTCTTTGAAGATAATTAAGAAATGGGTATTTGGAAGATTTTGATTCTTTAAAGAAACGTATATTTGAAAAGAGTGGTTGTTGGTGATTCGTGTTTGGGAAGTCCGGAGATCATAATTTTTTCTTGTAAAAGGGAATTGCTTGTTTTTATTGTATTGTATGGTGTTGTATTGTATTGATTTTGGTGGGGAAAGAACAAAAAAGGAATGGTGTTTGTTGAAAATTGATTTGGAGTTTCATTGTTGTAAGGTAATGTTTGTTGGGTTTCTCGAAATTCACGAGATTCATTAACCAACTTTATAATAAAGGGTCATATTCAAGATTGTAAATTTTTCGTTTTGGTTGTTAGTTTTACATTAATAAGCAGCTGAAGAGAAACAAACCCCTCATGTTCTTTAATTTGGATGTCAACTAAAGTCTTTCTCTTTCTCTTTTATTTTAGGAATCATCAAAAGTCAGTGAGATTCTGACAGTTGCAACCAATATATTTTCAATGGCAAGTGGAGTTTTAGGTAGTTGTTAGTTTGGTAGATACTAATAGCAGGGAATTTTTATGTGACCTGCTAATGTTTGCCTTTTTTTTTCTTCTTGACATGAGCTTTTTGAGAGGGGGCAAATAGAGTCTCTTCTAGTTTTACAAGTTTACAAAATCAAGAATTCAGTGGAGCTATAACAGCAATCTTGGTTCCTTGAAAAAGTCATGAAATTTCTAAGCATCATGGGCAATTCTTTTGGTTGTTCTGCATCTGGGGAGCGTTTAGTTTCTGCAGCAAGAGATGGAGATCTTCAAGAGGCCAAGGCCTTGTTGGAATGTAATCCAAGACTTGCTAGATACTCAACATTTGGAGTTCGAAATTCGCCACTACATTACTCTGCAGCTCAAGGTCACCATGAGGTAGGTATTTGATAGTTTCATTTGACTTGGTAAATCAAAGTTGATAGCATCCTATATTCCATGTTATATTTAATCCTTTTAACTGTGTTTTCTTACATGTTGTTAGATAGTTTCTCTCCTGATTGAGTCTGGAGTTGACATTAATCTGAGGAATTATCGTGGTCAGGTAATTTTAAAATTGTTACCTTCACTGGGTTTTGCCTATTTCTTTAAATTGATCTGACCATTGTTTGTCTTCTGTTTTAGTTACTTTGAGTATATTCAAAACAAGTTCAGTTATCCTATCATATAATAGAAATTTGAATTATTTTGGTTGGGAAATAGACTGCTTTGATGCAAGCTTGTCAACATGGTCACTGGGAGGTTGTTCTGATTTTGCTACTTTATAAAGCCAATGTAAGTGTCCTACTTTCAATTTTCATCATCCTTATCACATTGCCCTCGAATAGTTTAAAAGTATTTAGGTTTAAGCTGACAATTTTGTGGAATTATGTTCTTTAGATTCATAGATCAGATTATCTTAATGGGGGTACTGCACTTCACTTGGCTGCTCTGAATGGTCATACTCGATGTGTACGCCTCCTCCTTGCAGATTATATTCCCAGTGTCCCAGATTGTTGGAATATATTGATGAAGAGATCAAACAACAATGAATCAATCTCAGAGTTTGATGAGAGGTACGTTCATCCCTAAGTTCTCCTTCAATTCTGTGATCTTCTTTGCTATCTTTGCCACTATGCTTTCTTAATTTGCCTTTTGTGCTATTTTGCTTTCACCAGTGCTCTCCATGAGGTAATTAACAGACCTGCTGATGGAGGTATCACTGCTCTGCATATGGCAGCACTGAATGGGCATCTTGAAACACTGCAATTACTATTGGATCTTGGAGCTTCTGTTTCTGAGGTCACTGTAGAAGATGGAACTACAATTGATCTGATAGGTAGCAACCTTATCTTTTTACATTTTCAATTAACAATGCTTATCTATCATCACTCTTGTCTATGAAATTGTGGGATTTTAGTCAAACAGTAATGGGGGTGATCTTGTCGTTCTTTTAACTAGTACTTGGTTCGATATTTCTTGATAATTGGCACCCATCTGTTACTTGGATGCAATATGTTCATGGACTTCTTGTCCTGTTCCCTCAGTAGCTAGAGTCTTTTAAATTTGATGTGATTTGGCAACTTTATTTCAAATTATATCGTTACATGCTCATTCAAACAATTATGCAATGAATTGACTTCAGGGTCATGTTGCTTGAAATATAGCAAATGGTATTGGTACAGAGTTATGTAGTGGGTTTACTGGACCTGTTCTCTTTTGCCATCTGTGCAAAACAATTGAAAATGTGGTTGTATTGTTTTTCTTTTGTACATACTGAACTATGAACACCTAATTTACACTAGAAAGGGGTACCTGACATTTATTGGACAATAGAATATCTGCCTCCCTGATGTTAAAAGTGAAGTTAATACCGAAAGTCTACCATAGAATACTATACTATCATTCTCGATTAATGTAGCATGCTGTTATCTTTTCAGGTGCTGGAAGCACAGCTCTTCATTATGCTGCTTGTGGTGGAAATCCACAATGTTGTCAAGTATGTTTACCATTAAAGAAGAAATAAAGAAAAATCTGAATATAATCATGATGTTGCAATAATGCTGAAGCTTTACCATCTTCATATCTATCATGGTTCAGATGTTGATTGCCAGGGGTGCCAGTCTGACAGCCGAAAATGCAAATGGGTATGTATTTCAAATGTCCACTCATATCTTTTAATTCTCAATTTTCATGACTTTATGCAGTAACTTGCCTCTGGCATCCTTTGGCTTCCCTTGTCAGCAATTTTCGTCCGTTATGCAACTATGCCATACGAAGAAAGCTAATAATAGAAATTGTTTTATTATTGTGATAATTTTGGTTTGGTTAACCTGCACATGAATCTGTGCTGAGAGAGGAGAGGCACAAGCTGGGGTGTCTGGAAATCTTAGGATCGAATAGAGATTTGGGTGAAAAGGAAAACATGATATCTCCCACAAATGAATCCAACAGGTTGAGCATCTAGACGTGCTGGAGACTTGCAGGCAAGCTAATGTGACAGTGGAAGAGTGGCATTAATGTCAATGTGATGCTGCAGATAGTTGAGTTGGGTATCAAGGATGGTTACATTCTAAAATGAACTACTTTAGGAAATAGAAGTTTGCTCATAACTATAAAGATTCATTGAAGTAGAATTTAAGGTTCATACTTATAATAGCTTGAGTTTTGGTTGTTGGCCATTAAGATAGACTACCTTTGAATCATTACAGCTATAACTTGTGAGGTACTGAAATGCAATGTTCTGGATAGTTTTATAAGTTTATCATTTATTTATGATGATTTGGTTTTGGGGATAGATGATCATATTCAATCACTTGCCACTCGTCTGTTTGAATTCGAGATAGATAATTAAGCACCACCTGGATTCTGGTCGCCTTTATTGAGATCTTTGGCATTGCATTGAAAGAGAAATGGCCCAAAAAGGTCAATAGAAGAAGTAGAAGAGAGTTAACCATTACGATTCCTTAAGAGCTTAATTTTGCTTTATTTAGTCACTGCAGAAAATTTAGACGCAAGTAAAAATCAACTGTTTTTAGCCAAGTATTGTAAGGATATCAGTATTACTTGCTGCAGTTGGACTTTATTGCATTCAGATCTAGTAATGGCCACCAATTATTCAAGCGATTTTGAGAGATAGAATAACTTGGGGAAGTAGGTTGTGGTATTCATTGATGGAGGGAGGCAGTGTGCTGACAGGCAGTTACTTGGTGGAAGAAATAGAAACTCAAACTTGTCATGTATGTTTGATTTAGATTGGTCAAGTTTACTCCCTGCCCCAACTTCTCCACCTTCCATTTCAAAGCAAAGAAATAGAAACTCAAACTTGTCAAATATGTTGATTTAGAAGGTAACTTTCTGCATGGATTGCGGGGAAAGTAAGGGAAAGGGAATAGGAGGGGAATTAGTTTTTATCTTTTTTGGCTATTAAAAATTTTTAGAAGGGGAAGGGAATTGAAGGGGATTTTTCCCCCTCATTCCCCTTCTACAAGGTGAAAATAATTACACCCTAAATTGGGTTGTAAAAACTTTCAACTCCTAAAATGTATTAAAACTTCAAATTTTATTTCCTTTTCAAACATTTTTCCCCCCTTTCCCTTTATTAATTAGTTTTAAGTTGCCAAACTCAAAAAATATCTATAGTTTTTCTTCCCTTCCCATCCATTTTCTTTCTCATAACCATGCATAGCACTATATGAAGAATAATATATCTCCCAGTAAACATTATTAACAAAACAATGTATTTGAATGTATTTTTTAATTTAATTTGTAATAGTTGCTGATTCTATTGTTGATTGTTTCTGCACAAGTGAAGGTAGTTATGTATATTTAGTTTTATATGTAAATGGGCTGATTCCAGGGCGGATTGGTTCTCTTTCTTGTCCTTGTTTTTTTCTTTTTCTTTGTTTTTTTTTTTGGAATGGTGTGTGGGGTGTTGATTACTGAACAATCCAAGGTGGTGAAAGATGTTCAAATTTGTGATAAATTATGTTTTAATTTTCCTTTAGCTTTATTGATGTTACAGTTTTTTAATGCATTTGACATTTTTTTGCAATTAATTCTCTTTCCATTTTATTTTAAGTCTAGTTTTGTAATTGAATAAAATGTACCTGCTCCTTCAACAAGAGGCAGCCTGCAGCCCTGCACTGCATATTGCAAATCCTAGTTTTGCTGCTGTTTGCCTTACATGATGGCTATGCTTTAGAGTGGATTTCTGTACTTCTTACGTGGTTTGCAATATCTCTGTGGTTGAATGATATGGGCTTGATTTATCGCGATAATAATGATAGACCACTAACAGTGGACTCATTGGCTAATTTCTACATAGCAAAGAGAAATTGACACGTGACTTGGCGTCTGCAACATAATTGGCATTTAGAAGCTAAGTTCAGGCTTTCAAAGTATTATTTTCAGTTAGGAGTCATATCATCTTGGAGGCTGGAGGAGATCTATATCCTGGATGTTAGAAACAAAAGCCAATTAGGAATGAACATCTATGCCCATTACCAAATTTTGCATCATGACTTAGCCATATCTTACTTATTTTTAGATTAAGCATGTCGCCTTCATACTAATTATTTTTATTAATTGAAGGTTATTTACTCATCTGTTGCACTGGTTTTCTTTGGTTACAGATGGACTCCTTTGATGGTTGCTCGTTCATGGCATAGAAATCAACTTGAGGAAATACTGAGTATACAGCCAGAATGCCAGCCACAAATATGTCCTTCACCATATATATCACTTCCGCTTATGAGCATTGTCAAAATTGCCAGGTGAGTGGTTTGTCATACTGACTACAAATAACTGTATAATTTAATACCTGGGAATCTTGAATTTTCTAGCCTGAACTTACTTGAACTACTATGGGTGCATTGTTTCTTCTTGGATGTCATCTCTTGTGACTCAAAAGAAGTTCAGAGGCAGTTGAAACTTTGCATATTAGTATTGTTCGATGAAGAGGCTTATGGGAAAGGGGATGTGCCTTTTAACTTGTATCATCTAAGTGGAAATCACTTAGCATAATAAAAATTACTAGCACCACATGGAGTTTTGTTCACGGTCCTTTTAAGGCTTACATTTTATATGAGCTTAACTCACTGTGAACGAACACAGGTGCAAACATGAGCTTGTATCATACAATCCTTAGTGGCAACTCTAAAAAATTACTACCATATCCAAATGATTTTACTTATCCTGTTGCCATATGCTTAAGAGCCTCCCAGTTCAAACTAATAATGTTTAGGGAAATACATGCTGCAGATCTATGGCCTTGGCACAAGAAAAATATTTTGTTGAGTTCACAAAGAAACTTGAGAATGTAGATCATTTGTTGATCTTGCAATGTAAAATTGTCTCTGACATATAGTATGATTAATTGACTTTGCTGCTGACTTGGGATGCAGAACTTATTTTCTTCTTGGGCTCATTTCCAGGGAATGTGGATGGCGAAATGAAGATTTGCTACCCGCATGCCAGGATACTTGTGTTGTTTGTTTGGAAAGGTCATGCACGGTTGCTGCAGAAGGTAAGTTGCTTTCAATAGTTAAATGTCCACTGTTGCTTTATTTTTATTAGGACGGGCATGCACATTTGCTGCACAAATGCACATATTTTACCAGAAAATATATGCTGGAGTAGATATTTCAGTATGTGCAATGGTAACATCTTGACCTGAGAACAAATAGGTTGTAAGTTTGGTTCTAACTGAAGATGCTGAGTGATAGGACTATCTGAGGAGTATTTTCTATTTCAGACTTTTTTTTATTGTCAAAAGATGAGAAAATAATGGGAACATCTTAACCATTAATCAATTATAATTCATATAAACGCTAGGAGCAGGGTGGGGCAAGCAAACTCTCCTAATACTTTTATTTTCTTTATATTGTTACTCGCAACGAGCTGTGGATACAAGAACAGCAAATCACAAAGAATATTACTAGAACGAATTATCTGCAATTTATAGAATCAATCATAAGCTACCAAGTATCGAAGATTTTTACTCTGTCATTGATATAAATCAAAGTAAAAAGTTCACTGGAATTTCGTGTAATTTCTAACTATCTCAGTGAGATTGATCCACTCCAAAACTAAAAAATAAAAAATAAAAAATAAAAAATAAAAAATAAAAAATAAAAACCCAACTCTAGACAAAGAAATTGTAAAGAGTCTAAAAGAAAACATTGTTCTGTTATTTTACTGTTCATCATCCCCTTTTATGGATATAAATTTAATTTTTATCTTTCGCCATTTGGGATGATTATGGACTGTGCTCAATTGCCAAACTGGCATCAGGGTACAGGGTTACAAGAGGGCAACTAAAAGAATGGATAGAAATAATGTATTGGGTTGTTAAACTCAAACACACTGAAGTATGAGGAAAGGTAATGAAAAACTGTTGGGTTTATGGCACTGTAACTACACATTTTTACCTGTTAAAAGAGCTGCAAGTAATATGATTTTTTGATAATTGGAAGTCTAAGATTATGGAAGCCTTAGTGAATCAGGTGTCATTCTCAATATGTCCAGATGTCTCAAGTTGGGGAGAACATTTGGATGGTTAGCGCTTGGCATGTTTGCTTATAATTACTTGCTAAAGCCTAGCTGAATATTCCTATTATGGATAAATCTATAGACATCTAAACTAAAAAGGAATGTTGGACAACAATGCAGGTTGTGGTCATGAATTCTGCACATGGTGTCCATTATATCTCTGTTCTACATTTTGCACCCCAAATGCTGTTCAAGGTCCACCAGGCTCAGTTACCTGTCCTCTCTGCCGGCATGGTATAGTTTCGTTTGTGAAGCTCCCAGAAACAAAGCCAATGGCGAAGGCAATTGGCAGAACAAGTTTGTCACTAGCATTCTGCACATGCTCAGGTGAGGAGCCAGAACCCACTTCCATGATAACCCCACTTTGCAAGCCCGACTTTGGATGCACCAGAATATCCCCTCTTTCATCTTCTTTCCGCTCATTGAGTTGCCAAAAGTTCCCATCAATGAAATTCAATGCTAGAGGCTGCATGGGAACTCCAGAGACAAGTCCCTCCTTAGTTCCATGCACTATTGACAGAAACTTGCGCGAAAATTTGGTTAGATGTTCAAGATCAAGACTTGGACGATCAGTGTCCAGCAATGACACAGAGCGCAGGAGATCCTGGTTATCTGCAATCAATCAGTATACAACCATAGGAACTGGAAGCTGACATTTTGGGAATTCTTCTGTTTCTCTTTTTACTGCTATATTTATTACTCCCTCATCTTTTTACCATCGTTTTGTGTATAATTCAAGCTTGTAATCTTGTTTGTATATATTAAAAAAGCAACTGCCACATTCTGCACAATAAATCCTGGGGATTTACCTTTCCTTTTTTCACTAAAAGCAAACACTTTTGTTTTCCAGAGAAACGTATCAATACCATCATTTTTCCTCAAGTTTTATTTGACTACAGCAGCATTTATATTTGCATCCTTTGTTAGCTAGCTGCAAGATGGTAGAAACAGGAAGAACTTGAAGCACTAGAGCTAGGTTCATTATCATAAAAGAGCTTAAATAGTTGCACTTTTCATAATTTACGGGTATTGTTCAAAAAAACAAAAATTCATAATATTTTATTTTTATTGAACCAACCATTGGATTGATGAAAACCTTAATGTGTACACAGTCGAAGTCAGATTGGGCATCTCATATTCTAGTATTCTACCATATTATATTTAGTCATAATAATACTCTTCCTCGTTCAAATTTAACTTCATTATCATAGGATATATATATATATATATATATATATAGTTCTTTTTCTAAAGAAATGTATGCATATCCAACTGAGTTTAACCTTGACATATTTAATCCATATTTCACATGTTCATTAAAATTAAATGAGAAAATGTGTATGGGCTAAACCCTAGTTTAATTTTTATGCATGGTGCACATACATATAGCTTACCAGATAATGCCTCTTGTCTAAAACCCTGCATACATGCACTGGTCCTGACTTCTGACCCAAATGCAAGTCCTAACTATCTGTCCATTTTGCAGTTGTGCATCTACTAGTCGAAAACCTTTCCTTTTGTTATTTTTTCTCTCTTTTTATATTCCCATTTTTTTTTTTAAGTATATATAACAAATAAAATAGAACCAAGGTACACTCCAGTTTTCTTGTCCAAATTGCATGCTTTTACAGTACAGATGCAATGCATGTCAATCACAGTACTTTTGCTGTTACTCGATGAACAATTGGCTTTACGTATACAAAGCTTAGCATTCAACTTTGACACTACTTTTACTTGCATGAAAACACGCAAAACAATTTGAACTTAACCAAGGGAAGTAACCAAAGCATTAAAAAAGTTCATCCCTATCATGCATATCATATGTAGTTAATATTTGATGCAAACAAAGAAACTCTAGAAATATAATATAACAGCTAAAAAACGAAAACTTTTCATCAAGCCAATATCAAATTACACAAAGTCCATTAAATTAATAACTAAACTTAAACTAAACAAACAAAGCTCAGGAGGAATATATTAGAATGAAAAATATGGGATGGTCGGCCAAGATAAAGAAAAACACTTCAAACGTTAACAAAATAGAAGACGGCCATAATAACCATGCAAAATATTAAAAGTCTTGCAAGGTCAAGAAAAAAATAAAAAGAAAAAACAACAAGCTCAGTTAGGATAACACCATTAAAATTTTGATTTTTGCTTCATTCTCCATCCAAGCTTGAAGCCATGGTGCAAATATTTTATCTTGCAGATTGATTCAAGGCAAAACGGGCACTTTTCTGCTTCCATGGAAAAGAAACTGTTCATCCGGGCATGAGAAGCAAGCAAAGAAAAGAAAAGGACTAAGATACGTGTACACAAAGGAGGAGGAGGAAGCAAAAGAAGTGCTGCGAAGTGATATAAAAAGGCAAAGAAAGAGTTAGGTGTTGAAGAGATGATGAGAAAGGGGGTTTATATAGTGGAGAAGAAGGAGAGGAAAATAAATGTAAAATACAGAAAAAGCACTGACATTCCCAAAAATATGTTTAGTTCCAGCAAGGAGTTTAAAAGAAAGTATGGGATTAGATAGAGGAACCAAAGAACAAGAACAAAAGGTGGGTATGTGTGCATATATATATATATATATATGTAACAGTGTTCTCTTTTTTTTGTCCTGATTGTTAGAAGAAAGTGTAGGATTATCAGCAACAGATGAAACTGTGATTGATTTGAGAGAAGGAAAGTACATATAGTGCAAGTAATGTGACTTAACCATCTATCACCAAAACGCACCTCTTTATTTATTTATTTTCGTTCTTTATATTTATATATATATTTCTGTTTAATGTCTCTATCCTTCTCTCATCTGTCTCACATGGATCTTTTACCCTCTGAGTTACGTAAAATTCAAAAGAAAGAATAAGAGAAGAAGCAGAGGGACTCGAATTTTTCCAATATATATATATTATATTATATTAACAACAACACAATTTTGTGGTTGTGCAATCAATACAATATAAAAGAGAAAGGGTAACATCCAGTGTTGCTCTGTCTTTTTCTTTCAGTTTCCTCTCCTGTACAAATGGGTTTAAATTTTAATTCAGTATCTCTCCTTTTGACTTGGTCTTCTTGTTGCAAAATTTATAATGCCTTATTGCTGTGTCAGTAAGTAACAATATATGTATATGTGCTGCACAAAAAAAAAAAATATATATATATATGTATGTGCTAATGTGTTCCAATAAAAGCAATACACATGCAATTCTTCCACCTTGTTTTAGCTACTTGAAATGTACTCAAAGGATTGTATCCTGATTAGGTGGTCAATTAAAGCAAATGGGGACGCATGCAATTAATTCATTACATAGAAATCTTGATGAAGTTGTTGACATTTCAAAAGCTCATGCAGTAATAATAATATATAGTATAGGACCAGCCAAACAATGAGTAAAAATGTGGTTCTGAAATTACAATGAGTGTAAACAAGAAAAAGATGACCCTACAGAAAGATTTGCCATGTTAGTAAATATTTCAGCATTCAATGGTGGGTTATCATTACCACTAGCTATATTTTCGTTTAAGTAGTCTCTGCCTTGACAAAAACATAGCCATGACCAATTGAACTTTGCACATCCATGTGCTCATCAATAGCTAGTGTATATAGTTTTCTTGATCTTCCACTATATTCCATGCATGCAAGGCTATAGCTATAGTATTGACTATTGACTGTTAACATATGCAAGAACTGCTCCACCAGAATCCAAAAACACACAAAGCACACAATGTCCAATGTTAGATATAGTCTGCAATGCAATATCTTTTGGTGCCTTATGGCTGATAAAAAACATAAAACAGCTTTGCAAGGAAAAGCTGCCTACAAATATGGATTTGGGTTTTGTCCCTGTTTAAGTTTCTCTAATTTTTGTACTTGTTTTGTTTATGTCTAGTTTTATAGAGGCTGTAGTTTATGTTATTTATACAAGAGTAGGAGATAATGGCATGTGGGTAAGGTTTCTTCAGTGAATTGTTGCTTCAGTTTTGAAACTAAGGAACTTGCAAGTAGCAATTATTCCAGTATGACAGAAGATGCTGTAAGAGGGAACTTCATCTTTGTTTATTCTTTATATTTTGCCACAAGGAAAGTGCTATTCACGACTATTAACGCACCAATAGAACCCTAATCTTGTTAAGTATACAAAACAATGAATTGGAGAGTGAAAAACAAATTGATATTTGAACGCGTGAAGTTAAAAATTAAAAAAAAAAATGTAAAGATTAGGATCTTTCACTGCTCAGCTTTTAATCTTAGTAATCATCACATCCTTTTTGATGTGACTACTCATTGTTAACTTGTCAGGATCTCTTTGAACCCTTGAAACTAAAACCCTAACCCACAAAGAAACAAAAACGGAAAAATAAAAAAACATCCCCAGATCTTTGTATCCTTCCTCAGTCTTTAGGTAACTTTGTATCTCTGGCTTTTAAGTGTATTTTTAATTCATAAATTTCAATTTTTTTTTTGAAGTGATTCATAAATTTCAATTTGCATAGTAAAAGTTCTTATGATTTAATGTTTGTAGTGTTCTTGATTCTGAAGTTCTACTAAATATAATGTAATATTTTACTATTATGATTTTTTAAAACCCATAAAAATATTAAGTTTATGCCAAAATATTAGTGATAAAAGTTTGTCCATAATCAAGCAAAAATTATATATACTATTAATATTATTAAAATTAAAGTACAAAAGCTAATTTCTCTAATAGCACTATGAAATATAGAATTTGAATTTTATCATTTTTAATTTGTGGGACTAATTTTTATACGATTTAAAAAAAATAACAATTTCTTTATTCTGTACTTCATTTGATTTTCCTGTTAACAAAACAAATAAAATATAGAGATTTTTGCAATTAGAATTTAAGCTTAGGAAGTGAAATGAGAAACACACATTTTAAAGTGAGGGATTAAGAATTAATTTTGCGCTCTTTTTCTTGTTCATATGTTAGCAAAAACAATACATGCAGCAGGCAAAGAAATGAAAATGCTTATACAATTTAACTATATGTCCATCTATACATCGACCGATCTATTGATGGCATTTGCAGGGGATGAGTGAGGTCTTAAGCTTATTCCATCTTACAAATTAATGCCATCTTCTTCTGTCTGTCTTTGTTTCTATTTATATGAGTTTTTGCATCGTTATGGTTATATGGGCAAATGCAAGGAGCAATAAGCATCTGTTTCGTAGTCATTTAGTAGCATGCATGGATCCACTTATTACATGTATATAGCTACAGTACTGGCGAGCCCTTTATTGTGGTTGCAGTAGAGCATGATCATGAGCTGCTGTTGTTGTATATTTATTGTGCCTTCAAAATTACATATCTTGAGATTTGTAACTTTTTTTACTACTTCACACTTGTCATATGAAATTTAAGATTAATTAGGATACTTGTGACCCGTCACTTACATTGGACGAGAAGAATTGATTGATATGGTTGAAACTTCACACCTTGTTTAGTTGTTTTTTTTTTTTTTTTTTTTTGTGAAAATTAAAAGCTGTCCATTAAACCAAAGAATCCAGATACAGAGCATCAATTAGAAAAGGTGGAGGAAGGAGGATTGGTATCCCATACCCTACGAGCAGACACTGACCCTTTGTTTGGGAAGCAAATGAGGAGGGGGGAGAAAATGAGGGGGGAAGAATGTGGGGGAGGAGAATTTTTATTTTCTTTAAATTGTTTGGGAAGGATATAAATGAGGGAGAGAAAATATTCTTTCCCTTGTTTGGAAAAGAGGGGAAAGTGATAAAATTATTGAAATGACCATTTTATCCTTAGTTTTTTTATTATATATTTCTTTTCAGAATATAACTAATTTAGTAAATAATTTATTTTAAATTATTTTAATGAATAATTTAAATTTATACATGGTATTTTTATAAAAAAAATTTAGCTTGTTTAGACTCGTTTAAACTCGCG
>CATIWO010240545.1:0-24729 GCA_949673435.1 Macaranga tanarius | reverse complement strand
CACCTTATATTCTGTTATTTGTTGTATATTTATAGTACTTTTTTTAATGTTATTTACTGTTATTTGCTATATTTTTGGTATATTATTGCTACTGTTTATTGATATTTACTTCATTTTTTATTCTTTTTTGCAAACAATTTTACTACTATTTATTGGATATTTTTTGGTACTTTTGTACTACTATTGGTGTTGTTTGTGTGCGTACATACATATAGATACATGTATTTCTGGTACTTTATTTGTTGCTATTTGTTGTATATTTCTAATGTCTTTTTTTTATATTATTTATTGCCATTTGCTACATTTTTAGTACATTATCACTGCTAATTATTGCTATTTGCTACATTTTTTGGTTTTTTTGGAAATTATTTTGTTATTATTTGCTAGATATTTTTTAGTAATTTTTCTACTCATAATGTCCATTACTTTTATAAATTTTTACATAATTTTACATCTTTTATTATATTTTCCATTTTCATAAAAAATTTACAACAAAAACTTATTTTCAATTGTTTTTCAAATATTTTAATAAATATTGACTCAAATGGTACCTCAAAAGTCCCACCCTAAAACTAAAGCAAGTAATCGAAGAAAATGAAGTATGTAGATAATCGTATAGTCATTTTATTATCGTTTATCATGTTTATTTTGAAGTGTATATATGCTTGCTATGTTATATATCCCCATGTATATTTTTTGCATGCCTAATTTCGAGTCACAATACAAATGATGTCTTAGGCCATTAGAAAATAATATGTGTTATATCATATTTTGTCATAATATGCTTTGATGATTGTTATGTCATGCGATGCCATATTATATTGTCATAACATATTCATTATATTTATGTTATGACCATGCATATTTACCATGGTATTTATTTTAGTATTATTCCACTACAACTGATAATATTGAGCTTGTTATTACTATTCATGAGACGTTATACATACTTTATAAAGAGTATCTTAATGCTCATAGAGTAAATAGTGATGAAAAAGAAGGTCAAAGTGAAAATTAAAGAGAATCTTTTAGTCTTAGGGTGAAGGAAAGATTTAAGGGAGTGCTAAATTTTATAGTTATATAAGAAATATTAAATTATCAATTGAACAAAAAAAATTCAAATTAGATGTATATTTAGAGAAAGGTGTTCATATTTGTAAAGATGATTCAAAGTTCAATGTATTAGAGTGGTGGAAGTTGAACACTCTAAAGTTTAAAGTGTTATCGAATATGGCATATGATATTTTATCAATTCTAATCACAACTGTAGCTTTGAAATTCACATTTAGAGGCGGGAAGAGTTATTGATCCATACTGTACATCCTTATAAGTAAACACGGTTCAAGTTTTTTATATGGTAAAAATTGATTACGTATCTTCTACGGGATAAAGCAAAAAAGAAAAGTAAATTTCATACTCTTTATTTAATTTTATATTTAATCTTTTATATTTTTATAATTTTTGTTATTTTTATAGTATCAAAAAGATATCAAGAAAGTTAAGATATCTTCATAAATATGAAATTGTCTTTCTTCTTAGGGTAAATAAATACATAGTTCTAATTAAGAATATTTACTTTGTTGTTATTCGTTGTATCTATAATTTATATATGCTACCAAATAATATTTATAACCTTTTTATATTATTACAAAAATGACAGTATTAAAATTCTATTTGGTTTTTTTTAGCCATTGGAATTGATTTAAGTTTAATGTAAGCTGATTTTATATGCACAATTACACTTAGATATGAAAAAGTTTTGATCTTCTTCTCATTATTGTTTTCTGCATATTTATGATTGAAACTCAATATTTGACATAAATTGTCAATGGCTAATATTATACCAATTTTTATTGCACATTTCTAGTTTATATGTGTAAACACATATAGATGTATATATTTTTGGTACCTTGTATTCTGTTGTTTGTTGCATATTTATAGTACTTCTTTTAATATTATTTATTGTTATTTGCTGCATTTTTGGTACATTATTGCTATTGTTTATTGCTATTTGCTTCATTTTTTGTTCTTTTTTGCAAACAATTTTGCTACTATTTATTAGTTTTTTTTTTTGATACTTTTATACTATTATTGGTGTTGTTTGTGTGTGTATATACATATAGATATATATATTTCTGGTACTTTATTTGCTGCTACATGTTGTATATTTCTAGTGCCTTTTTGCTGTTAGTTATTGCTATTTGCTACATTTTTTAGTATATTATCGCTGCTGATTTTTGCTATTTGCTCCATTTTTTGGTTTTTTTAGAATTTTTTTTGTTACTATTTGCTGGATATTTTTTGATACTTTTTTACTCATGCTTTCCATTACTTTTATATAATTTTACATCTTTCATTTATTTTCCATTTTTCATAAAACAATTTACAACAAAAACTTATTTTCAATTATTTTTCAAATTTTTGTATAAATATTGACTTAAAATGGTACCTCAAAAGTCCTACCCTAAAACCAAAGCAAGTTATCGAAGCAAAAGGAATATATAGATAGTCGTATAGTCATTTTATTATCGTTTATCATATTTATTTTGAAGTGCATATAAGCTTGTTGTGTCTTATATCTCTAGTTATTTTTTTGCATGCTTAATTTCGAGTCATGATACAGATGATATGTCTTAGGTCATTGGAAAATAACATATATGCCATATCATATTTTATTATAATATACTTTGATAATTATTATGCCATACCATACCATACCATACTTTATTGCCATAATATGTTCATTATATTTATATTATGACCATGCATATTTGCCATGCTATTTATTTTAGTGTTATGCTACTCCATCAATTTATAATAATTAATTATTATATTTATTTATTTGCATTTCATGTTTACTTTTTATTATAAATTGTTCACTGTGTGCTTGTATGGATATAAATTTTTTAGGCAATACCAAATGGCGACTCCGTTGTTCACTTGGTTGAGCTCTAGGATAATAAGCACTCTAGTTAGCCATCCCTAGGTGTGTTTCCCTTCATTTTTTCCTAAAAATAAAAAATATGATAACCAAATCAATGTCGGGTCAACATGCTGAGTTAATACACCTACTTAAATATAAAAGAAATTTAGTTCACTAAAACATGATAAAAGCTAGTAGATACATATAAAACATTTCACTAATCATGAACGAGGAAGGATGAACAAGAAAATTGAGTAAACAAATATTGCTAGGACTTTGAGAATTTGATCTTCTTCTCTTTTGCTTGAATTACCACAAACCCAGTTTATATATATATATATATATATATATATATATATAATTTTGGCTACTAATGTTCATCTTTTGATTTTGACTTTAACCATTTTTCAATAGGCATTATGTTTGCAAGTATAATTCTAGTTGAAAGTTTAATTGAATAAGTAATTTTCTATATATTCTTATTGGACAAGGCCATATTGCATTTAACACACCCGTACTGATAAATAGACCTTGGGACACCTTCGTGTAACCTTGAAACTTTGATATTCCAGAGGTGAACATGGCCATGTTGCCACTGTGCACATAGTTCGATAATTGACATTGTCACATACATGGTCTTCTTATCTTATAATCCTTCAGTCACAAGAGGAACACTTGTAGAGACACTCATGTGTGAAGAACCATGTTGTTATTCTATAAGTCATGTAAAAGAGGACACTAGCAGCTACATGCCTATGTTAGTGGCTGTGTTTATATAAATTGGGTTCTAGAGGTAGACATGGGTATGAACACGCTAATGTCTCATTCCTATTAGAATGTTTAAGCTTGGTTTTTAATTTCTTAGCTGATGAATGGCTCTAATTCTTGGGAAAATTTCAAAAATTTATTTAACTCCTTAAAAAGTACCTAAATAGTTAAAAAAAATTAGAGTTTATACTTTTTTAAATTCTCACAAAAAATACATAAAACTTAGGTATTTAGGGTTAAAATATTATCTATTTAAATACTTATTAAATTTTTCTATACTTAAACCTTTGCTTGTTCTCAAGTACATGTAATTGAAATTTTAAAGACTAGTGATATATAATAACAAAATCTTTGGATGATACTCTCTTTTTTCTCTCTTTTATTTTGCACACTAAACTTTTTATTTTTTCTCGTGATCACTCACTTTGGTCTTTTATTTTGAAATATCAGCCTCACTTAAAAATTTTCTCTCCCTCATTTCCTTTTTTCTTATTCAACAAGTTCAGTTGATCCTCCTAGTTTTTTTAGGAGATAATTGTACCAAGATCACCTTTTAGACTTTCCACATGAATGGGTATCTATTTTAAAACCATCATTATTCAATCACCTATCAAATTGCTAAAGCCACCCTAAATAAAATGATCCATTTGCATTGGTATTATGACACACATAACCTTATCATTATAAATCCCTATGGTGAAAGGGACTTTACATTGTCGTATCACCTTAATTTCACTATTATTTTTCAAATGTCATAGTTTATATGGCTTGGGGTGATTAATAGTTGTCAAACCTAAATTTTTTACTAACTCAGTGCTAATAACACTTCTGCAACTCCCATCAATGATCATGTTGCAACTCAATATTAAACTAAGAACTTTGTGTAGCAAATATTTTTATGTTGCTCATTACCATCTTCCAACTTTAAGTTGCACATTAAAAGCTTTGCTTGTAACTAACAATTTTTTTCCATTATAGTTAACATGTTGCCCTCTTCTTCATCATTACAATCCTTAAGTTCAGGTATATCATCTAGATCATAACCCTCATCTCCATTCTCAAAAGCTCCATCACACAAAAAGAAAAATCCCTTTTTTAGGGATATCAAGAAGAAATGAACCCTCATCCTAAATATTTAAAGCATTTGATGTCCCTTTTGTGCTCTCGATTGCCCACGACTTTGCCCTCGTCTAGGCTTTTTTTAGGCTTGCTGCTTCATTTTTTGCCTTAACTTGCACTTTATCATCTTTTCTCCTCCAATTGGATCACCATGAGGTACCTTCATTGACATACGCTTGTTTTTGAGTTGTCTCTCCACTATCATAGCCACATGCAATAAATCTTCAATGTCAATCCACAACATCATAGATTTTCCTTTTAAGCCCTTGCAAGAAACATGCCATAGTCTTTTCACAATTCTTTTTATTTTTTTGCTATTTTGGTGTTTGAACTATTTGTTTATAATCACGTATTTGAACATGTAAATTTTTTTTAATATAGTGTTTCTAGCAAGTTTGCAAGTTAAAATGCATATAAATCTCATTTTAAATATTAAATTGACTTAAATGCCCTTTTTAATTTCAGATTTTTTTAATTTTAAAAATTAATTGTTTTTTCTTTCACTCATATATATTAAATTTGAAAGAGAACCATATTGAATATTATTAAAATAAAATAAAATAAAATTTTAATTATTATTGAAAAATAACAATAAAAATAAAAGTTTACTTATTATGATTAAAAATAAAATAATAAAATATTTTTAATAAATAAAAAATTTAAGTTGACTAAAATCACAAAATTAAAAAAATTAAATTCACTCCACTATAATTGAAAATACAAAATTATATTTAATTTTTCTTAATTAGTTTGATAGATAAAAATAAATTTTCATTTCTAATAATTTTTGAAAAAATAATTACAATAAAAAGAAAATAAAGTCTAATATAAAATAAGGGATAAGTACAATTTTGTACCATGTGATTTCATCTTTTAACAAAACTAATCATGTGGTTTTTTTTGATATTTAAGTACTATGTGTTTTATATTTTTTTTTTTACATATTAGTACCCTTCTAATTAATTTCATTATTATTATATGAGAAAAAATTGATGATAAATTTATTCTATATATAATTTACAATCAATCTAATTAATTGGTTACTTTTAAAAATATTATAAATTTATTTTAAAAATTATTTATTTTTATTCATAAAAAAATTTAAAATACATCTAAACTTGATTTGTTGTGAGTTTATTATAGTTAGTTGAATGATATGTCACTCATTATATGATTTTAGTATTAAAAATTCATATTATTTTAACATTAAAGTATATATTTTAAACAATAATTATTAGAAGGATATTAAAATGTAAAAAATTATGAAATACAGGATACTTAAATGTCAGAAACATTACAGGACTAATTTTGCCAAAAGTTAAAATCACAGGGTGTAAAATTGTAATTATCCCTATAAAATAAGGTTGTTTAAGTCAATCTATTGTTTAGAATTGGATACATAAGCACTTTAACTTGTAAAATTCGATAAAAACACTACTTTAGAAAATTTTTATCGGTTCAAACATTTGATTGTAAAATAATTGTTTAAACACCAAACTAGTAAAAAATATTTGAACGCCATTTATGCATTTATTCCTAATGGGCAGGAATAAACCTTTTACGTATTTGTTTTAACTCTTTCCAAGTTTGGATTGACCTCTTTGGGTTTCTCCTCTTTGATGTTAGCAATTGATTCCACCAAATAATGGAATAAATCATGAATTTAGTTGCTGGCAATTTCACATTTTTCTCCTCGGAGTAGTTTTGGCCATTAAAGACTAGCTCTACTTTGTGCTCCCATTTTAGACAAATATTTGGGTTATTCTTACCTTGAAAGGAAAGGATCTTTATCTTTATGCTCCCTATGTTTCAATCCACTCTTGGTTCATATTTAATGATCGTCCTTTTCTAGCATTTTTAATAGTGTTTGTCTTATCTCAAACCTACCAAAATTGTTGCTAATATCTTCCTCAAATTTTCATATTGTCTTTGGTACTTTTAGTTGATGTGGGTCAAATATAATACCCTAGTCTCTAAGACTAAGTATAGAGTAAGTAGGGTGTCGAACACTCAGGAATTTAGAGTAATTTAGTATTAACCGGATAGATAGTTAGATGGATAGGCAAATAGTAATAATGAAGATTGTTGAATTAATCTAACTATTCTAATTAATTACTAATTATGCTAACTAAATTAATTATTCTAAATATCAAGTCTAAAAAAGAGTTCATTAGAACTACAATTCAAATATTATTAAGAATTACAAGAAATAAACAACTGATTATATGAAAATAATTATAAAACATGGCATAAGGCATAAGTGCAATTCTCATTGTCAATTAAACTTAAAGTCCTTAAGAGAAACTCTCGTTATCAATCAAAGGTAATTTCATTTAGAATCTACAAGCATTCTCATGTCATTGTAGAGATAAACAAAATCCATAAAATTACTATGCAAGGTTTATAATTTTTCTTTTAAATAGAAATTCTTGTCTCCAAGTGATTTCATAACTTTTAGTGAATTCAATTGTATTTCCACCAAAGTGCACTAACTCTTATTGCATACAATTTGATTAATAAGTCATATATGGTGGCCAATCATACACAACACATTCAAACTCATAATTAAAATCAAATCATTCATATAACATAAATTAAAAGATGTAGTTCATTGATTCATTCTTCCTTGCAATTCTAACAAACAATGGCTTAGCCAAGGTATATAATAAACATAATTAAATAACAAAAAGGTATAAATAACATCAAGTACTAAAAGAGGGAAAGATAGAACTTGAATGTAGATAGCCTTCTTGAAAATTCCTTAACTTGCTTGAATAATCTTCTCTTAATAGTTTGAATTGCAATAATAATACTAACTAAACAAAACCAATACTTTAGAAAAATAAACTAAGTGTTTTCTGATATGTAATTATATCTAAAATGCAGCCAATACATGTATTTATAGGCCTCCTAAACATCCAAACTCGTACATTTTCGGAAAGGGGTCAAATTGGAAAAGGTACAAAGAATGGGTGCTAAAACTACTCGGCACACTGTACCAAGTTGGGTGTGAGTCGGCACGGTTGCCCTCTATCACGACTCGACACAGTGGAATGAGTCGGCACAGGGCTTGAAGGCTGGCTTGAGTCGGCACATGCAGCAAGGATGACTCGGCACGAAGGAGTGACTAGGCATGGCTACTCGTTGTCAGTAGTCGGCATACCTAGAACGAGTCGGCACAGGTCCTGAAATGCCTCTTTTGACTTTTTAATCACCAAACTTCATTCCAATACATTCCAAATCAACTTTAAGCTTGAGATTAGTCCAAAAGAACCTATAAATCATATAAACAACAAAAAAAAACATAGCCATAATAAGAAAGTCTAGTTAGCATCTTAGGAAACTATAGCCATAAGACTTTAGCATCATCTATAGTTAAGATGCTAAAGATTATGGCTTAAATCCTTAGCATCGTATTATGGCTACCTAAGTCCTAAGAAACTTAAGCTTAAATCCTCAACATCTTAATCGTAAGCATAGTTAGAAAGTGGACTAAAAATTCTCTAGATCTTAAAAATAATAAAAAGAGATAATAAGAAAAACTTAAAGACTATACTACATGAAACTTAAAGAGTCTATCAATTGAGCATAGAAAATTAAACATTAACATGGCATGAAAGTAAAACTTCACACAAAATCAAAATGAATAAGAAAAAAGGCTACTTATTATTGTGGAGAAGATAAATTAATGCAAAATAAATATGGCAATCATGCATAAATAACCTAAACATAAAAAAATGACAATATGAACTATGCATAACAACTACGAAACATAAACAAAATAAACCATAACACTAACATGCATAATAACTACTACTAACTACTAAGGTCCTTTCCCCCACACTTAATATACACATTGTCCCCAATATGATATAAAAGAAAAAGTAAGGAAAAGGAAAATGTCCCTCAATCTTCCGAAGGAGATGTTGGTGGAAACTCAATGGTATGTCCACAACGGGCGAAGTATTTTTGTATCTTATACTCCATCTGTCGTTGATGGCATGCTAGTTGATGGTTAAAAGACTCCATTCCACTCAATTATTATTACATGGCTCTTTGGTTTGCCAACCCTTACTCCCAAATAGGCAATTCATGACTAGAAGAGCCACTTACACCTCCTTGCATAGGGTGAGAAGGAATAGGTGCATCATCTTGGGGCACGTCTTCGTAGTTCTCATCATCTCCCATATTATGCTCTTCCGCATGAACATCATCTCTAATATGTATGACTTGAGCATGCTCATTATCATCTTGATCACCTGTAAAATGTGGATGGGGAATACCCTTCCAATAAGACCTTGTGTTTGCAGGAATAAAATAGAAAGAAGCATCGATAACTTCACTAAATACCTCTAATAAATGCTTGTTTAGTGAAGTAAGAATATGGAGCAACACGGTCAAGTGCATCAAAATCAACATTAAGAGATTTGGCAATGATTGTAATAACATGACCATGTGTCAAAGGAACGTCTTTACAATTAGCATAAGTTAAGAGTTGATTAAATATCCAATAAGTCCAATATACTTGTTTTTTATTATGAATGCACCACATCAAAAACATTTCTTGAGCCGATACTCTATTGAATTCGGACTTATGAAACATAACATAACAAAGCACTTTATGCAACAACCAAAACTTCAAATCCTTAATAAACATAACCTTACCTTTCTTTGCTCTAAAAGGAGGTGGTAAATCGGTCAAGAAGGTCCAAAATTCATCAATATTAAAAGACTTGGGCATATTGCACATTCCATCTCTTTTAAAACCAAACACACGTTGCATAAAGGAATAGGTAAGTTGGTAGGGTTTTCCTAACATCCTAAACTCAAGGATATATGAATCATTAGCATTAACTTCTAAGGATGTATAAAATTCCGTAATCAAGTCAACAAATGTGTGTTCATGCATAGAGACAAATTTATTAAGACCATAATTAGTTAACAATTGAGCTAATGAATCATGCATACTAATATCTTGAAGTAAAGAGGTAGGAATATATTTGTAACCAATAATTTCTCTAAATTTATTTTTAGTAAACCTATCACCTTCAATATGAGAGAGGATAGGAAACTTAGCTTGGTATGTGACTTGCAAATTCTCCTCTTGAGGCTCCTCCTCATCTTGATCATCCCTCATTGGCCTTGAGGATGAAGATTCTTTAGTTCTTCCCATTGCAAGTGTAGAAAACAAAGTGAAAAAGAAAAGAAAAGGAAAAGGGAAGAGATGGGTTTGGCTATGGAGGAAGAAAAGAAAAGGAGTGAGTGTTGGAGAAGAAGAAGAACAACTTAGAATAAAGAAATAGATGAAAAATACAAATAGTGATGTAGAGAAAGTGAAAGAAAAACAAAAGTGTAGAGAGTTGAGTGAATGGAAAAAGTGAAGGGTATTTAAATAGAAGAAGAAAAGATGAAAAATAGAAGAATAGAGAATATAATATTAGTAGTCAATGTAGTTATTAATAGGAAAAGACAAAAGGTTATGACAAGTTGAAAAGTTGTGTCCTTATGGGGAAAGGACATGACTTTTCAAAATTGGATTCAAAATAGGAGTAGTTATTATATTCAAAAAGACAAGAACAAATAAAGATAAAGTAAGAGAATTAAATAGGAAATAAATGAATGAAACAATAAAAAAAATTACAAAGAAGATAAAACAAGAAAATTACAAAAAAAAAATTAAAATATGTGAAAAAGGAAGGCACGAGTCGGCACCATATGCCGACTCGGCACAGAGCTCGCGAGAAGGGCATAGCGGATGGGTGAGGCAGCACGCATGTGCCGACTCGGCACCATCCGGCTCTGTTGCCGACTCGGCACAGAGCCAAGGCGGAAAATAAAATTTTTTTTATATGTATATATATATTAAAATACTATAAAAATTAAAACAAAAATTAACTAAAAGAAAAACAATGTGTATGTATGTATACTTAAAAGAAAATGAACTAAATTAAAAGAAAATAAAAAAATAAAATAAATAAAGCATTAAATAAATACCTTGCTAAATTTAATGGTCTATAGCTTGACCATACCTTTTTGGGACTCATGGTGTAGAAAGAGAGATTGATTCTTGTTGATCAATTACCTCATCAATCAAATAAGGCTTGAGACAATGACTATTCACCTTGAAGCTTTCTTCTTTGTCATTAGCAATGTCAATTGCTCCATAAGGATGCACTTTGACAACCTTGAAAGGACCTGACCACCTTGACTTTAACTTTCCGAGAAACAACTTCAATCTAGAGTTATAAAGTAGAACAAGGTCACCTTATGGAACTCCTTCTTAGCTATATGCTTATCATGCCACAATTTGGTACGATCCTTATACAACTTAGCATTCTCATAAGCTTTCATTCTCAACTCCTCTAATTCATTGAGTTGAAGTAACCTTTTCATTCCCGCTTTCTTTAAATCAAAGTTCAAAGCCCTTGTTGCCCAATATGCCTTATGCTCAAGTTCTACGGGTAAGTGACAAGACTTCCTATAAATCAATTAGTAAGGAGTAAGGCCAATGGGTATTTCAAAAGCTGTCCTATATGCCCATAAGGCATCATCTAACTTCAATACCTAATCCTTCCTTGATGAAGAAGTTGTTTTCTCTAAAATCTATTTGATCTCTCTATTACTCACCTCTACTTGCCCACTTTTTTTTTATTAAAATTTAATAAGAAAAAAATTAAAATTAAGTTGATTATAATTTTTATTACTATGTAATTAATTAATTAAAATATTAATTTTTAATAATTACCTACAATCATAATTTGAAAAATGGAGCATATAATTTTTATAGCAGCATTTACACTATGTAGACAAAAAAAATAGTACTTTATTATTTTTTTATTTTTTTATTAAAATTTAATAAGAAAAATAACTAAAATTAAGTTGATTAAAATTTTTATTATTATATAATTATTAACTAAAATAAAAACATACATGTAATTATTTTAAAAATAGAAAACAATGTTAACATTCAAAAAATATTGTAAAAATATTGTGTAGTTTTAAAAGTAAAATATTCATTAAAAGTATAATAAGTCATAAATATATTAAAATTGTAATATGGATTGTCAAATAGACAAAATATTAATTTTATTATTTTAATATAAATTTATTAACATCTAATAATAAATAATTAGCAAATTTTTATCACCTTGTCATTAATTATGATTATAAATGATTTTCAAAAAATATGGCATAAAATTATTTTTAGAGTAGAGAAACATTTAGGCATTGTAAAAAGTTGAAGGAGTATTTGTAGGCGGTAGGGCTCAACGTGCGCCCAAGTGTTCGGTGACTACGGTACTGTGCGGACTCAGGGCCTACTAAGAATACAAACACAAGCTTTTTGGTCCTGGATCGAAGAAGGGAGTCGCCACCTGGATGAGATCCGGGACACTTTTACAGCAACTGGATCCCGCGGAGGGAGCCCAGCAGTCGTCCTCAAAGATTAGGTCTAAAAACTGGGTATGGCCTTTTGTAATGCCCACCCGATCTTGCAATCGGTCTCCGTTCGTGTTTCATGTTTTATTATTTTTAATTTTTAATCATTTCTTTAATTACATGCAATTTACAATTTCCTCCAAACAAGTTTCAAATTTTACCATTAAGTCCAAGTTTTTAATTAGTTCATTTTGCATCCAATTAAATTAGTTCAGTACAACATTCATCTACACAATATTTAATCCATCCACAATTAACAAAAAAATAAATAAATACATGCAAAGAAAGAGAGGGAGTAGAAATGAATTACAACCGTTCACACACACGGAAATAAAAAAACAACTAAAATTAAAGTCTAAAATAAAACATAGTGGTCAAAAACCACTAATCGTTTCGGTCTATAATAGATTTTAAATTAGATCTCTAAAGAAAAATCCTACAAAAATAAAAAAGTTAGCACTAAATAAATAATCGAAAAAATGTACAAATGGGTCCTAAACTGCCGCCTGGAACTGTCCAAGTAGTACAGAGGCGGCACCTCAGCCCATAGAAGCATCGCCTCTTTGCTATTTAATGGTCAAAAAATTTAAACACCACTGTAAATTATAAAGGCGTCACCTTTACTAGCAGAGGCAACGCCTCAACAATGAGGCGTCGCCTCTATGGCTTCTGGTTCAGAAAACCAAAATAAACAAACGACAATATTTGTTTAATTTAATTCATATAGATTTAAATCAATTACACAATACCAAAACTAAACTAAATAATTACACAATAGAGCATGCCATAATAATATAAAAAAAGACATGTATAAAAATCAATTTAAATAAAGAATGGAAATTTCTAAAAGTTTAAAAGATTTACTGTCAAATTAGTTTTTTGCCCTCAGAAAAGGGGTGATGATTGTTAGAGAAGCTCCAAATAGTGTAGAATCTGGATTCCGACTTTCAGTCTCTGAGAACAAACATAAATTCTTTTCGTTTCTTTTTTTCTGGGGTTTTTTTGTTGATTCCCCCATTTTTCTTCTCCTGTGATTTCCTTTTTATTTTTCTCTCTTTCCCTCTTCCTCTCTCCCATGATCTTCTCCACTTTTCCTTCTTTCTCCATCTTCTTTGTAACCACGTTCTAGAGAATGATATTACCGTTATTTTTTTGAATCAAATTCCACTACGGAGCCACCTAAGTGAAGAGGCAGCGCCTCTGTGGACAAACAACCTATTGAGGCGACACCTCTATAGCTTTTGGTTGGCTTTTTTATGGGCTGAATTTTGTGGGCTGGGGCTGAATGAGTTATATTTGGTGGGCTTGGGCTAAATGGGTTGTGAGTTTTCTTTAGAAGGTCCAGGAATTATTTTCACACTATCGGGCAACCTTTTGTCCATTTTCATCATCGGGCCCTCGTTCTCGGGCTGGGCTAAAATATGTGTCAACAGTTTTTCCTTCTGCTTTTTCAAAAATTGAAATGCAAGAGCATGAATGCAAACAACAAAGAAAGATTCCAAATTTCAGAGTGAGATATTTTGAGAAACAATTGTAATTTTCAGAGCCGAAAGTCCAAAAAGGATTTTGATTTAGTTCCATCAACCTTGATATTCAAAATCAAAAGGCTTTCAATCAAATAAAATAGTCTCCTACCGTCAACCTTGATGTACAAATTAAGAGGTTAGAAACTTACTATTAAGGTTTCCATCCATCAACCTCAGAGTTAACTATCCAAGAGGACATCCTAAACCATCTCCATCAACCTTGATGTTCAAAATCAAGAGGATTTTTTTTAAAAAATAACTTCAAACCTCTAACCTTGATGTATAAAATCAAGAGATTTTTAAAAGTAATTTTAAGCCATCAGCATTGATGTTTAAAATTAATAGATTTTTCAAAAATAATTTTAAGCCGTCAGTGTTGATGTTCAAAATCAAAAGGCTTTTCGATTACAGAAAAGTGAAACGCCTTATAACCACTTCCGGTGTCAGGCGAGATCTAATACAATAAGCCATATAGCCACCTCGGGCGTCAGGCGAGAGCAAATAAAATGAGCCATATAGCCACCTCAGGCATCAGGCAATGGCAAATAAAATGAGCCATATAGCCACCTTGGGCATCAGGCGGGATCAACAAACATAAGCCATATAGACACCTCGAGCGTCAGGTGAGATCAATAAATATGATCCATATATCCACCTCGGGCGTCAGGCGGGATCAACAAATATGAGCCATATAGCCACCTCAGGAATCAAGCGGGATCAATAAATATGAGCCATATAGCCACCTCAGGTGTCAAGCGAGATGTCCTTTCTTAAAAGACTTTACAAAGTAGTTGTTAACCTTTGGAAAATACATTTTACAACAATAAAGCTGATGCATGCATGATCGTGATCTTTTAAAGCTTTTGAAAGTGATTGTGACAATCACAATGTCGTGGGATATAGAAAAGATGCATTATTCTATGCGTACATGTATGAGATCCAAAAGAAATTTTGCAAAACATTTTCATGTATGCATGAACTAGTAGTTAGAGCAACTGTGTTCTGAAAAACTCCATATACATCAACTGGCTAAATGTCTCTTCTATTTAGAGCTGATCCTTGGGACTGGTTTTCCCTCTATCATAGAATCTAAATTTAAAAATTAAGTTTATCGCAGACTGCTATTGAGGCCAGATTATTGAAAACAGAAGTTGAGACCCTCTAACAACTGAATTGGGATGATGACAACAATAAATGCCCCTGTTTGGCTGCACTTTAAAAATGCTTTACTGGTGCAAGACCATCATGATTGCGTTCGATGTGAAAGACACTCTATTTGCCCCCTAGTAAGATTCTGTTGCCCTTAAAGCTCATATGATTGCCCTCCAGCTTGAAATTGTAACCAATTTTATTTTATATTCTCTCTTTTGCCTAGGCCGCCCTCTTTTAAGACTTTTCATACCTAGTTAGGTCTTTCATTCTTTTATTTTCCCTCTTTTGCCTAGGTTGCCCCCTTTTGGAAGTTTTCAACCTAGCTGGGTGGTTGCAAAATCATAAATGTGATTTACTGATGTCTATGCAGATGCGCTCGCTAATAATTACTTGATGCTCATGTGGCTAACTGTCTGATGTCTATATTGCCACTTTAGCTACTGTTGATTAAAAAGTCTATATCTGACACTCCGTGTGCTAAAATTATGTCAATCATGCTCAATTTATATGATTAATCATTTGTTACAACTGTGCACGCTACATTATACCTATTATTGACCATCCATTTTGTAGCATCCTCCAGGTACCATATACAAGTGTCCCAACAACAAACAATATGTGGCACATAAAAATTTTTCTATTTATAAAAGATATGCATTTATACAAAAACTCTTGTTAATATATATACATTGTACTTTTTATGTACATACATAACTTAATATCAAAATAGATACATAATTTAAGTATAAAATGTTTAAATATTATGCTGATGATGCTCGTGAGGATGGAGATGTCAATACTAAGCATGCCTTTGACTCACCTGAGCTCACAAAGAAATACACTTCAAGCTTTCTAATCAATCGACGCCTGAAAACCACAATTGCAAAGGAATGAACTTGTAACTCAATAAGCAATTATTAAAATAAGCATACATATAGTCCTCCTTAATAACTAATTAAGAAAAATAATTATAAATAAATAATAGAGGACTATACGACCGTGTTCCAACCTGTGTTCTTCTCGGTCTAAAACTCATATTTAGCGGCTAATAACTTGCCTGTGTTCTCTCCCATGTAGCTCTCGTGTCAAATTATAACATTTATACACGGCCATATCTTAAATCAAACTAATCTGTATATTGACACACGGCCCGAGACACACCCATGTCACTATCTTGATAACACATTTTGCAATCTTTCAAGCAATCCATAATATATTCACAAATACATAACATCAATAGCAATCTAGCAATTGCTAACATAAATATATATGGGTGTATATACTCAATATCTACACTCCTACCATATTTATCACATTCACATCTTGCACCAAATCCTCATTCAACATTATATAAATAATCACAATACTATATCATTGATTCTCAACTATTGGTGTCACAATTACACCATTCCAAGCAATCCACAACTCATAATCTCACATGCAACATATATAAATACAATTTCCATCAATCACGCTTCACATGCCATCCATAATTCATATACATATATAATGCAATACAAAAATGCGTGATGATGTAAGTTAGTATCCAGCTGGAATTCTCAACACACGTCACACACATTTCGCACAAAGCTCACTTTTTCTTTTTTTTATATTTTTATTTTCAGATACCCCGTGGCCATTCCTGAGACTCTCTGCCCAGCTCAGTCTTAGATCTCATACGTATATATATATTTCATATGAATGGCCACATCTGAGACTCTCTGCCCAGCTCAGTCTCATATCGTGGAGCTCAATCTTCACACACATATGTTTTCCTCACATTCCTCACATCATGCCATATGCATATATTTCAATCATTCTCACAACATATCAAAATGTATATATACAATTATATCATCACAATTCAACACCCCTTTTTATTTCTCATAATTTCCATTTTTCATAGTGAATCACAATTTACCTTTCTCATAAGCAATTCATATCAATTCATACCATATCAAGTGACTTGCACTCATAGATGCCAATATTCACAATTTATCACTACACATGCCCAATCGACCATTCAATGGTCTCATAATAATATATATACATATACTCATCTTGTTTTCTCACAACAACATATTTATATATTTATATATTTATATATTTATATATATATATATATATATATATATATATTCATCATGCTTTCTCATAGCACATATTCATATTTATATACTTATCATTCTTGCTACTTAAATGGTATACACAAATCAATATAGTTAAATAACTATAGTTACTTGAAAATCACTACATGTAAGCATTATGTTAATAATTATTTAGCTCAAGCCTTCAAATTTTTCTTAAATAAAAGCTCCCCCTATTGAATAGAGTCACCTCTAGCTCTATCAACTCCTACACATAATCATGTGCTAATTTAAACAAGCAAGCATAGCAATTCACCCTAAAATCATAAAAGGCAACTAGATGCTCAAAGTTCAATGTTTTCAAATAATTCACACACAAGTCCAACAATCATAAAAATAATACTGAAGCTAGTTATATGAGTCTACTAACTCTTACGCATAAAATGCAATACATACATCTTAAATACATATGAAAAAGGGCGGGTGTTATACTTTTACAGGTTTTCTGGCCAATTATTTTTCTTAGCTCACAATTGACAAGAATTTTTATTTTGAACCTTCGAGGGTGGTGAAGATGGGTGTTAGAAGGAAAATTTTCAATGGTTATATGGAGATCAACTTTTCCAAAGATGAGTAGCGTCGGTAAATGATGGTATGAATAGGGGTTTTTCTTTCTCCTTCTTCTTATTTCTTCTATTCTTTTTTTTCTTTTTCTTTCTTCTTCTTCTTTTTTTTCTTTTTTTTTTCTTCTTCTTCTTTTTTTCCTTTTTTTTTTCTTTTTTTTCTTTTTCTTCTTTGAAAGTGGTCAAATTATTTTATACAGAGAAAATGCTGAGGCTTATGATGCCTAAAGGAAAACTGAAAGTCGATTCTATCATTTAACCCTTTTTATTCGATAGGGTTCCTTTTTGTTCTCTTTTTTTTTCTTTTCTCTCTCTTATTCAAGCATAATATAGTGTGCACAATCATAAAAATTTATAATCACATAAATTAGGTAATCTGACATTTATTAGCACAAAAATACAAAAAGTTACAGCAAAATATTATTCTGAGTTATTACAGCTATAAAAGATAATAATGACAATCATTCATGAATGCTCAGCTTTAAGTCGGCTTCAATCTCCACTCCAAAGCTGTATAGCTCTTCAAAATTCCTTATGCCTGTGTTCTTTAACTTATTAGCAATGGATAGAATGCAGGCTTCTCTAGCTATGAGTAGTTAACCTGATTCTGCAGGTCTATACTTCATTTGAGCCAATTTTCCTCTCCATCTGGACAAAAAGCTCGTGAAAGATTCATTAGGTCCTTGCTTTGTATTCTGTAACTCTTAAAGAGAGACCTTAAACTGAGAATTCAGCCCGTACTGCTTGATGAAGGCAGAACATAGCTCCTTCCAATTTTGTTGAATATATACATCTAGGGTATAAGACCACCTAACAGCCGCTCCTGCCAATGACATCATGAATTATTTAACAATTTGCGCCTTATTCAGTCTAGTGGATTTCATAAAAGTGACATATTATTGGAAATGTAGGTGAAGGTATTCTATCCCATCATACTTCTTAATGTTTGGAAATTTAAACTTTAGGGGCAATGGTTCCTTTTCCTCTAGATCCAAGTCGGCAAAATCATAGTTGAGCCCATGTTTCTTTATTGCAGCTTGTAGTTGATCTATTTACTTTTTCATGTCTTTCATCCATTCTAGTTCAGTTGAATCTTCAGCTGGTTTCAGTTTCTCTTTAAGTGTTTCACCAACAATGGTTCTAGTTTCAAAATCCTTTCATCAATATGCCTCTTTCCTGCCATCTTTGCAATCATGTCTTTACATATTTATCGCATCTCATCCCTGAATTCCTTCAGAACCTCTTGCCTAAAAGATTTTGGATCAAAGTTAGAGGGTCCCGACATTCTGTTTCCTTATATTTTAGTCTCAATAGATCTATTGGATTCTTGATATTTATGGGCCAAATTACCCTTGACTTACTTCCAAACAAAAGAGACTTTTGATTGTAAACAATGGATTTAAAAAAAATGAGTGACATGTATGCATGAAATGTAGGTTATTTACAGAAAAAACTATTTACGAATAACAAACACAAAGTCAATCTCAAAAATGGTGCCTTCTAATCTTATTTCTCTCACACACGTATTCAATAGTGAGTTCCTTGTCCTAGGATTTTTGGTCTGGATTTTAATTATCATCAGGGGATGACAAGACTGACATCTATACAAATCTCTCAAGATGGTATCAATAAATAAGTAGCAAATCTTATAAATAAAACTAAAGTCTAACAAAATGGGCCATAATAGGGTGGTAAGGCCCAACCTAAAATAGTCCATTATAAATAGGCTCGAGCTTTATAAATAAGACCGCTACATGGCATTAAACACATGCATCTTTAGAAAACATTTAGGGGAAGTTACTAGGTCACTAGATGAGCTGGGTCTAGGGTAAGATTAAAGGCTCCCATAGTTTCATACTTTCTTTTCGTCTCCCCACTCAAGGGTCCGAATGACGTACTCAATTATATTCTACTGTGAGTGATAATAGTTATATACTATACTACCAGGTTTGAATGAAACACAAGCAGCAGAGCAAGAACTACCGTCAGGTTATTTGGGACTGAGTGCGCAGTGTGTGAGAATGGTGTAATGAATGCAAAAGAAATAACTAAATAATTAAAAATAATAAAACACGGAACACTAGAATTAGTTTTTCTATCCCCAGTGGAGTCATCACTGTAGGTAGCGGGATTCAGCCCACGCCCAAGTGTTCAGCGACCACGACATTGTGCGGGCTCAGGGCCCACTAGGAATACAAACACAAGCCTTTTGGAGAAGGGAGTCACCACCCGGGTGAGATCCGGGATATTTTTACAGCAACTAGATCCCGCGGAGGGAGCCCAATAGCTGTCCTTAGAGATTGGATCCGGAAATTAGGTATGGGCTTTTGTAATGCCAACCCGATCTTGCGATCAGCCTTCATTCGTATTTCATGTTTTATTATTTTTAATTTTTAATCATTTCTTTAATTACGTACAAATTTCAATTTCCTCCAAACAAGTTCTAAATTTTACCATTAAGTTCAAGTTTTTAATTAGTCCATTTTGCATGCAATTAAATTAGTTCAATACAACATTCATCTACACAATATTAAATCCATCCACAATTAACAATAAAATAAATAAACACATGCAAAGAAAGATAGGGAGAAAAAATGAATTACAACCCTTCACACACACAGAAATAAAAAAACAACTAAAAATAAAGTCTAAAATAAATCCTAGTGGTCAAAAACTACTAATCATTCCGATCTGCAATAGATTTCAAATTAGATCTCCAAAGAAAAATCCTACAAAAATAAAAAAGTTAGCACCAAACAAATAATCAAAAAAACGTACAAATGGGTCCTAAACTGCCGCCTGGAACTGTCTAGGCGGCAAAGAGGCGGCGCCTCTACCCATAGAGGTGTCGCCTCTTTGCTATTTAATGGTCAAGAAATTTAAACACCACTGCAAATTATAAAGGCGTCACTTTTACTAGCAAAGGCAGTGCCTCAACAATGAGGCGTCGCCTCTATAGCTTCTGGTTCAGAAAACTAGAACAAACAAAAGACAATATTTGTTTGATTTAATTCACAGAGATTTAAATCAATTGCACAATACTAAAACTAAACTAAATAATTACACAATAGAGCATGCCATAATAATAATAATAATAATAATAATAATAATAATAATAAAGACATGTATAAAAATCAATTTAAATAAAGAATGGAAATTTGTAAAAGTTTAAAAGATTTATTGTCAAATTAGTTTTTTACCCTCAGAAAAGGTGGTGATGATTGTTAGAGAAGCTCCAAACAGTGTAGAATCTAGATTCCAGCTTTCAGTCTCTAAGAACAAACACAACTTCTTTTAATTTCTTTTTTTCTAGAGTTTTTTTTTTATTCCCCCCTTTTTATTCTCCTGTGATTTCCTTTTTATTTTCCTCTCTTTCCCTCTCCCTATCTCCCATGATTTTCTCCACTTTTCCTTCTTTCACCTCCACTTTCTCCATCTTCTCTGTAACCACGTTCCAGAGAACGTGGTTTACAGATATTACCGTTATTTTTTTTAATCAAATTCAACTAAGGCGCCGCCTAAGTGAAGAGGCGGCGCCTCTGTGGACAAACAACCTATAGAGGCGACGCCTTTATAACTTTTGGTTAGCTTTTTTTTATGGGCTGAATTTGGTGGCCTTGGGCTGAATGAGCTGTATTTGGTGGGCTTGGGCTAAATGGGTTGTGAGCTTTCTTTAGAAGGGCCAGAAATTATTTTCACACTATCGGACCACCTTTTATCCATTTTCATCATCAAACTCTCATTCTCGAGCTGGACCAAACTATGTGTCAACAGTATTATATAATTATTTAAAATAAAATATTATTAAAATAGTAATAAATTGTAACTATATGTGTAATATTGAATTTCTATATAGACAAAATAATACTTTAATTATTTTTAAAAAAAATTATTAGATTAAAGTTGAGAAAAAAAGAGTCCAAAGTAAATTAACTAAAATCTTTTTATTTATATAATAATTAATATAATCATAATTTAAAAATAGTGCATAAATTTTTATTGTAGTATTTATGTTATATAGATAAAATAAAATTTTTATTATTTTTGAATGATTTATTAAAGTTTAATAAGAAAAGAATTAAAATCTAATTAATCAATTTGTTTACTTTCTAATTATTGACTAAAATATAATATATTTCATCAAATTATTTTTGAAGTAGAGAAAGTATTAACATTTGATTAATAAATTAATCCCATGATTAATTCTTACAATAATTATTTTTAAAAAATTATGAAAATTATGATTAATTATAACAATAATCTTTTTATATAAAATTATTTTTATAACTGAAAAAATATTTAAAATATTGAAGAAATACTATATAATTATTTAAATAAATAATTTTTAAAATTAAAATAAACTATAATTATATTGTTGACACTTGGGTTTGGTCCGACCCAATCGAAAGCCCAATGATAAAAGTTCAAGCAAAATAAGCCCAAAGAGTGTAAAATTTGAGATTTCAGTCTATCTAACAAGCCCATGGCCATCAAAGCCCATTAAATTTAATGGCCTTTGCCTTATCACTGAGGTGACATCTCAGCATGCTACGACATTCGCTTTATTACTGAGATGATTGCCTCATCACTTAGGTGATGCCTCAGTGGTGTATGGTAAAAAAAATATAAATATCTCAACTGAATATTGGCCATTTGGCTCCAATATTAAACACCACTAACCACAATTTTCTGAAGGCAGAAAATCATGGTTAATAGCCCTTAAACACAGGAGAAAGTGGGAGGTGGTTTTAAGAGGTTAAAAGAGAGATAAAAAGAGGGAGAAAAAAATCAGCAAAGGGGAAATTCACTCTGCAAAAAAAAAAAAAAGAAAAAATCGAAAGAAGAAACAGAGAGAGGATGAAAAAAAGAACAAAGAGCAAAAAGTAAAAGAAAGAAAGAAAGAAAAAAGAACACTAAGGAAGGTCAATAAGGATAGGCTAGAGAAAAAGAGTAAACTAATAAGGAGAAGAAGGGTGTGCAATAAAAGGTTCTGTACCTAAAGCTAGCTGTAGGAAGATTTTAGAAAAGGGATTAATTAAAAGAGAGAGAAACTCTATTGTACGTGCTTGGAAGGAAGGCTTGGGACCTGGCTTTACACTGTTGTGCTTGAAACTAAATGGTTGATACTTTTGAGGGCTGAGACAGAGAGCCAAATCATCACCTTAAATACTTCTGAGGGCTGACATAATATCCCCTTCCTTAAAACCTTTTTTTGCTTTTTATTCTTTTTTAAGCTACATGCATTATGATTCATAATTAGCTAAATATTCCATGATTTGCATGCATTTTTGTTCAATTTAAGTTCAAACATAGTTCGATTTTTGAATAATTGAGATATGATTTAGTATTTGACTCTATAATTATGTTCTTTGCATTCTTGAATTCATTTTGAAATGATCATGTACATTAAGCATAATTAGATGATTGATTTTAAAAATTAAATATTTCATGTTGAATGGTTGGCTACCCTCTGTCTGATGGTTAAAAAAAATACTGCAATATTTAAATGATGCCTCATTGTTGAGGCGCCGTCCAAACATGCTGAGGCGACCAATCGTCGCCTCAATGCCATAGAGGCAACGCCTTCTCATTGAGGTGCCGCCTCTGTGATCATTTTTGGTATATTAGATTTGACTCTTCTACATTCGTATGAACATTTTAGGATTTAGACAATATCTTATGTGTATTGTAATATCTTTGTTACATGAGAATAATGTCAAATATGTCAGATTATGTGATGTGGTTTTATTTACATTTTAGGATTGTGTTTTTTTTATTTGTTTACTATAAAAATATCTTCAAGTTTGTCTTAATTATATTTTCATGTTAAGTCATATTACATTATATAAGCTTAACTTCTATAATCTTATGCAATTTTCATTGTTAATTTTTGTCTATTACGCATTGACTCATTCTTTTTTGTAGGTTATTTTTTATGGGCTAAATCTATATGTATTTTCAGGATGGCATAAGCAGTAGTAAAATGGGTTACTGTAATATTTAGTTTTAGTCTCTTTAGTTTAATATTTTATTTTTATTTTTATTTTCATTAATTGAGTGTGAAAAAAGTTGTATCATTTCTCCTCCCCTTTCTTTGCATGCACATTTTGTTTATTTTTTTGTCGTTATTTGTGGATGAATTCTGATGTTGTGATGGATAAATGTTGTAGTGATTTGGACTTACTTGCATATAAAATGGACTAATTAACAAATTTGGAATAAACTATACAATTGGAAACTTTTTGGAGGCAGCTGTACTTATAATTAAAAATAATAAAACACAAAATACAAACGGATGTCAATCGCAAAGTCGTGTGGGCATCAAAAAGCTCATACCCAGTCTCTAAAGGTAGCTACTGAACCCCTCTGTGAGATTCAGTTGTTGTACAATGTGTCTCGGATTTTACTTGGGTGGCGATTCCATCTCCGATCTATGATTTATAGCCCAGATTGTATTTTTTAATAGGGCTCAAGTTCGCACGGTACTGTGGTCGTCAAACACTTAGGCGCACACTAAATTTCGTTGCCTACTTATATTAAATTTGTAATATTAAATTGTTGTAATAATAATAATAATAATAATGTTTTATATTTTATGAGGAGTATAAGAAATTTTACATTCACATGAATGGATTAAATAAATTTTCGTTTGGAGACAAGTCGGTTTCCATTTTCCCCCTCTTTCTTTCATTGGAAGTTTTGGGAGGGAAAATAAAGAAGGAATAAGAGATAATATATATATATATTAGGGCTGAGCACGGGTCTCGGAGAACCCGAACTGTTCTGAAAAACCGAACCGAAAATCTCCAGAACCGAAAATCTCCGTTGACCGTTTGACTTTCTCCGAACCGAATTGTCCCGAAAATTTTGATTGGGACGGGTCCGGAGATTTTGAATTCTCCGAACCGAGATCCGTCCCGAACCGCTCCGAATTGTACCGAACCGAAAAACCGAAACTAGAACCGATAATTTAATAGAATTAGAGTATGTATATATATATAGTTTCAATTTTTATAGTCATTTTATTAATATTAGACCTACTAATTTAACATTTAATCTAAAATAATAAATATCAATTTAATTATTTGAAATAA
>CATIWO010240427.1:0-21458 GCA_949673435.1 Macaranga tanarius | reverse complement strand
AAAATGAGTTAAATCAAAACATTAACATTAAATCATGCATTATAATGAACAAAATACCAGATATTCAAAGTAGAAATTAAACTAATAAAAAACAAATAAATTTGAAGAAGAAGAATAGGAAAGTTACTGCGAAGCTTCTTTTAGAAATCGTTTGACCCTCAGACAGGTTATCAGATTGCCACTCCTTGCCTCTGGATTGGATTCAGACTCCCCTCTAACCTTCTTTTTTTTTTGTTCTTTTCTCACTTGTTCCTTATTGCTCTCTGTTTTTTTTCTTCTCACTTTTTTTTTTTGCTTTTTTAATCCTTCTTAGCCAAAAGAAAAGAAGAAAAAGCCCCCCTTTCCAGACCCTATTCTCCCTTCCTTTATGACCTCTCCTCCCCTTGCATTAACTCCCCACGCTCGGGAGTTAATGTGTTACAAAACGTGGAGCGATCCATGTTCTGTAACTTAATTTTTTTTGCTACAGGTGTTACAGAGGCGTGCGCCTCTGATGACAAGGGCGTGCGCCTTTACTTAAAGAGGCATGCGCCTCTATGCCAAGGAAGTGTGCGCCTCATTGCCGGAATATGGGCTTTTAATGGGCTCTGTCTGGTTTGGGCTGGTTTATGGGTTGGACTGAGTATTTGGGCTTGTCATGTTTGTGGGTTCTCTCTCATAGGTGGGTTTGAATCTAATCCTTTGGCTTAATTATCAACCTTCATCATTGGGCTTTTTGCCTCGCGGGCTGGGCCAGACCATGTGTCCACACTATTTATCAAAAATAAAATAGGCCATACTCAAAAAAATAATCTTTCAAAAATAAGAATAAGCTCACGAATATCAATATTAAATTGTTCTTAAAATAGTCTTTATACAAGAAACATGGCTATCACAAGAAGAATAAATTTTAAGCTAAATTTCCAAAATTTAAAAAGAGAAAGAAATGTAAAGAAACACTCACTATTTCTAGCAATCAAAGTGCTAAACCTGATCTCAATTCCTTCCTTCAGCTACCAAACAATTTTGTTAGAGAAACCTCCAAGAATAGAATACACGAACCCTTTGGTTATATGAACTTGTGTATCACTAACTTGAAAACCTCTTTAACAACCCAACACCACACTTAAGAAATGCTAAGAAGCAAATTATAAGGGCTTGATTTTTGTAATTAGAACTTAAGAAAACTAAGCCTCTTAAATTTTAATTATTTAAATGCCATAAATATTGATCAATTCATTTAATAAGTTCGGTTGCATTCAATTAAAAATACTAGAAAATAAACAGTCTGTTTGCTTAAGGTATAAAAATAATAACTCTTGAATATATATTAATGAAAATTTATCCAATATTATATAAGGATGAAAAACAACCTAATAAAACTCCTAATCCTATTAGTTTTTCTTTAGAAAGAAGGAAACTCAAACATAATAAACATCCAACATAAAAAAACCACTATAAAACCAATTCCAACTAGGATTACTACTCTAAAATAGATAACTTATAGATAATTCTAACATTAAATAAAAATCCTATATAAATTAAGATAAACTAAGGCCCAAAATAAAGTTAGCCCATAAGCTAACAAAGCCTAACAACATCATGTCTATTTGGCCTCAATGTATACTTGGACTTGGAATATGTTAAATAAAGTCCAATCCTCTTGTAATCCACGTTCAAATAGGCCCTTGTGATAAGTGTGAAAAATGTCATAGTTTGAGCACTTTCTTTTATGCATATTAGGTTTAGAAGTTGTATGTTTAGTTAGTTTAGTTAATTTTATTATTTTATTTTAATTATTTAGGATTTAGTTATTTTTATGTTAAATAGTTAATTTTTGTTAAGTTTTTTTATTGTAGGATGTATTTGGGAGAGGATGGAGATGACAAATGAAGATAAGATAAGACTGGGAGATCAAGCTTAAAGTTTATCCTCGCAGCAGTGGTGCACCACCATGCCATATTCCTGCATGGCTATGCCTGATTCATAAAGAGACTAGGGTATAGGGTTGCATACCCATGCCATATTCTTGTACACCTGTACCTGCTTCCGGGTAATTCAGAATTGTTATGTTGCATGGGCGTATCACTTTCCTGTGCACCCATGTATGATGATGTGGCAGCCAATCAGAAGTAAATTTAGAGTTGAAGTTTGGATAGAAATGAGCTCATCTTTAAGCTCTTGATTAAATAGAGTTTGAAAGGTTTTAGATGACCTTTCTCACTAGGTAACTAGGTCTATAAATAAAACCATTTATTAATCATTTAAGGTTGTTCTTTGATTATTTTTCAAAACATTTTTAGTTAGTTTTATGCTTTGCTTATATTAGAATAGGATTTGATTTGAAGATTGTAAAGAACAAGTATTCTCTATACTTTTGTGAAGGGAGTTTCTTTGTTAACTTATCTTACTATTTATCATGATTGGATTTGTTTTCTTCATCTCTTTTTTTTCTTTTTAATATGAGTGGCTAAGTTCTTTTTAAGGTTCTTATTCCAATTTGACCATATGCCTATTGTGATTAATGTTAGGTTGTTAGTTCTAATTCATTGGTTATTATTGTGCTTAATGTCACTTTAGAATTGATCAGCCTAAGATTGAATTGAAACTATAAAGATTGATTGAGAGATAGGTTCTGTAGGATTAGGCAATAACCTATTAATTGCTTAATTAGTTGAGAGATAGTTAAGTGATTAATATTGATTAAAAGATTATGTTTTAAAATTGGATTTAAAAAACATTAGGTTGGTGAGAGCCGAAAAATTTAATGTTAATTAATTCCCAATAATCATAGGTTTAAGTGAGAGGAAGATCTATGGTTTCTAAGATCCCTTCAAAATGAATTAGGATTAGTGTAGACCTAGTTGGTTAATCGATCTTAAAAAATAGTCATCATTGAGAATAAGAATCCTAGTTTTTTAAATTTGATTAAATTCTAATTTTCTTTACTTTGATTTAATTTAGTTCTTTGAAAACTCAACTCAATTTCGGTGTCTAAACAAACAAACATAGTGATTATTTCAGTATTCAATTTACAATCTCTATGGGACGATAATTTTATTACTATTTATTATGATTCTGTATGCTTGTGGATTTGTACTCATCACCTTGCAACTCTTTGGATCTTCATGTCCAGCCTATATATTCTTCATAAAGCCTTACAATGCTTCCTTAAACCTTTTAGCCCTTGATCTAGTTATTGGGCCATGAGGTAGTGAACGTAACCCATGAATAGACTCTCCATGCCCTTGTTGTCTTACCTTTCCATCAAGCCCATCAACATGTAGCCGACTCATATCAAATTCCTTATAAAATTTATAGAACTCTATGAACTATAACCCACAATAACTTAAATCATATAGTTGGATGATCAAATTAATTGTGTTTACTAGCTAGATCAATGACATGCAATAAAGAACTTACCCTAATGAACTTCAAATTTACAAAACCTAGCTCTTTCCTATTGTTCTTAACTCCTTCCTTCACAAGCAGCAACTTCTGCTTCTCCTTCTACATTAAAAATGCAGGGCTTCTCTTTTTTTTATTTTTAAATTAAATTTAGTTAACAACTTACAGATATCCTTTTTTCTTTGACATGAAATCGACACCTCATCAAAAAAATGCTATTAAGTCCTTAATTTCTATTTTCTCCTCTCATAAATTCTTTGTTTAATTTTTTATTTAATCCTTTAACCTTGTTTTTCTTCTTCTTAAGCCCCTCCTTGCTTTTCTAATCCCTTTCCTTAATTTTTATTCCTTTCAATTATACCCTTCTCTAAACCTATTTTATTGAAATTAAACCCTTCATTATTTATTTTTTACCAATATTAATATTTAATCATTATTAAATTAATAATATTGATTTCTCAACTTAGGTTCCAAAGAACACGGATGTGACATAACCCAATAGCCTTAGCCATAAATGAATCATCATTCCCATTCAACAAATTCACCTTGCAGCAACAAAAGAACCTCTGTGATCTCTAATGGTCCAACCAACACCAACCTGTCTAGTAGCCGAGAATAAAGCAGCATCCACATTAGCTTTAGCTAACCAAAAGGAGGAGGACTCCATTTAACTAGCAATGAACCAGATTGCTAAAACTTATAACTTAGCATAACAAGCGATGAACCAATAGGAGGAGGAGCACAAATCATATTTTTTTACACATTTAACTATAACTTAACATAACTCTATATCATGCTACTTTATAAATTTTATTGGTAATTTAATTTTAAATAATTATTTATTAAAAAGTGTGATTATTTATACTTTTAAAATTTAAATATACTCTTCTTTATTATTTAATATAATAACTAAATTGAACATGTTTTCTTAAAATTTATACTATTAGCATAATTTTTATCTTTGTAAAGATTTATTACTCACATTTCATGTACAAATTTTTATATTTATTGAAAACTTATACATTTATTATTTTGTCATGTACTTTTGCTTAAAATCAGTTAAAATAAAAATTAGATTTTTTTTTTATAAAAATTAGATAAACTCATTAAATAATACAATTATATTATTTAGGTTTGATGTTCATAGAAGTGTGTAGCATTTAATAATAATACTTTATAAGTTTTATATATTTATATAGTTGATAAAAATTTACAAATTCGTATTAATTACTAGGTTGATGTTAGCAAAATAAAAGTACAAGGTCTTAATGTTTATAAGAATAAAAGTATGGAAGCCAATGTAGAAGTTCTAAAAACATTTTCCTACTCGTAAAATCAGTCTCAATCTTATTTAAAGCCGAGTGATGTACGCACTCTAATATTCCATTACAAAAAGATTGTTGTAAATTAATGAATAAGTTAATTTTCAAAATAAAATCAAGCAAATTTATGAATTTATTAAAATTATAATTATAATTAAGGTGTTGGTAGAGATGTATAAATGTTTGAAAAATTAGTCATTCTTAAATTTTTAAATAAAATAATTATAAAATTGAAACTTAAATTGTTTGATTTTATTAAAATAAAGAGATTAAATTGTTTATTTTTATAAAATAATGGATCTAACTGGTTTTTTATATAAGAAATTTACTCAAATTTTTATTTAAAGGACTAAAAAGTATTGACCGAATTATAAAAATTGAGTGATGAAAAAATTTAATTTTCAAATAAGAGGCACGAAAACTGAATTAGATTAAATCTCAAGAGAAAAAATGTAATTTGCTCTAATAATTTATAAGTCCTTTAATACACAAGTATGAATCTATACAAATAGAAATAGAAATTGATAGATTAGTTTTGAGACTTTACTATGGTACACAAATATGTATCTATAAAAATAAAATAAAATTGTTAAGTTGATTTTTATTTAATTATAATTATAGATTATTTTTATATATTAATACCTGTAATATGTTGAATTTAGAAACGGCTTTAATATAAACTTATTTGAACAGTGTATATAAAAAAAATAAAATAATAATTAGCACATCAAACATGGGACAACCAAATAGTGAACAAGAAAATATGTCCCACTAAAAATATTTTCTTATTACAAGAAAAATTATCACTCAAGCTTACTTATTAGTTTCACTCTTGTCACTTGCTACAACCCTCACACACTAGTACAGCTCGCACTTTTTGCTCTCACGTTGCATGAACTACACTAACACACAGTTTGCACTCTCTGCATGCTTTAACACATGCACACAGCTCACTATTGTACCCCTCACAACACACGATACTTGCTTCAACACATGCAAGGCTCCATTATTTATAGTGCAAAAATATTGTAGAAGAAATGATTGCTCTCGTCCAAATGCATGCATTTACATGCAACTTGGGCAACTTGGGCAACTTGGCCTATTTGTATAGTAACCAGGCAACTTGACAATTTGTTCTCTGCAAAATCTTTGAAGAGTTGATAGGAAAATTAGTAATGACTTGAACATATTATGTGTCAATGATTATATGTAAATAAGTATTAATTTAACAATTTTAATTTTATTTATACAAATACATATATTTATTGAAGAAAAACTTTAATTAGTCATTGATATAACAGCCTCTGATCTATCTTAACTAGATTTTCTTAATTTAAATTTAAGTGTAAAAATTTATTTTTATATACATATATATATGTACATTAATAAAAGCCAACAACCAACATTTATTGGTTCAATCGATAAAAAATTTAGATTTTCTCAAATAAAGTCTCGAGTTAAAATCTTATATATAGAAAAAAAAAATAGATGCTGGAAAACACTAATTTATTACCCTTGTTTTTAATATCTGCCTACTATTTTCCCGGGGTGAATTGAGCTTGAAATAAATTTTATGGAAAACTAATTTTAACTAGCAAGCTAATCTTTGAAACTGAAAAATAAAAACACTGATTTTGATCAATAAAAGAAAATCAAAGTAAGTTAATAGAGTGAGGTCTGAAACACAAAACAAATAAGAATAAGAATAAAGAATAAAGATCAACACAAGCAAATTTATCGTGGTTCGGCACCCCTTACCTACATCTACTCCTTAAAGAACCCTCCTTAAGATTTTTCACTCTCTCAAAATCTCTTTTCACATGTAAGAGACAAACTAAATACAGTCTTAAATCTACCCAACCTAAGTTGTCTGCTAAACTAGTTTTCAGTAGCTCCAACAACTAACACGCTTACTAGTTTTCCCAACAGCTCCAGAAACTAAGCATCCACTGCTCAACGAATTTAAAGATGGTGTGTCTCTCTCTCTCTAAAATTACAAACAAACCTATGGATATTAGAGAGAAAATAAATCAGCCAATGAAGCACAATAAAACCTTTCAATGAAAACAATTTTGCTCTCTACACACACACTTGAATGATTGATAAAACACTATTTATATATGCAAAGAGTGTTGCCCTAGATACCTACCTATTCAAGAAATATTTCAGATTTAGAAAATATGAAAAATGCAAACAAAAAATCATATTTATAAGAAATCAGCACAAACCTAATTTTTTAGTCAACCTTCTTGAATTAGCTTATCAAAATTTCCAGATTTGTCAAATGAGGAAGTTTTTCAAAATAGCCTTTGACTTTTAAAAATACTTTCTTCCTATTTGAAAAATTTCTTCCCAATTTTGTATGTAATTTGACAAAACAAAAACTTAATTTTTCCACAAAGATATTTTTGTCAATTTTGTGCAAATAGGAAAATTTTGGCTTCCAAGACTAATATTATTTCTCTCTTTTACCCTTAACAAAAATTTCTAGATTCCAAAATATCATATCATTCTCTACATGGGCTTCAAGAGTTTTTTAAGCTTCATGCCTTGAATCTTTGCAACTTTTGGACTTGATCCACTTGACTTTGTATTTGATCTTTTTCTTTAATGGTCCTTTTATATATCTCTTGCATAAAACTATTAGTAGCCATTTTTATCAAATATTGTTATCATTAAAAATTAATAAAGGTTGTAACCTTTAGTCAACAATTTCCTCCTTTTTTGATGATGACAAAACTTGATAAAAATTTAATTTCATATAAAAAAAAATATTTCAATGATGAGATGAAATGCACAATGTTATGCATAATTAAAAAAAAAAAAACAAAACAAAACAAAAGGCTCCCCCTAAATTTGTGCAAAAAAAAATTTTCTCCCCCTGAAATTATCAATGATTCTGGATCAAAATCATACTATAAAGAAATCAAAGATCGAATATAAAATATATCAAGCTAATTTTATCATGACATAAAACTGCAGTTCAGAGGATTGAAGAAAAAGTAAAATTTCTTCAATATATCGAGGGCTTTTCTTTGAATAAAAAAACAAGAAACTAAGGACATAATTCGATCAAGAACAAAAATTAATAACAAAAAAATTAACAAAAAAATTAACAAAAGAAAAGGCAAGGCAAGGTAGAACCAAAGCAATGTATTCAAATCAAAAAGTAATAAGAATCAATGAAGATTAAGAAACCAAATACTCTCCCCCTTTTTGTCATCAATAAAAAAAATTAGGCATAACAAAAAGATAAAAAGGGAAAGAATTAAACCAAGCATAACCATAAAAATAAGCAAATAAGCATAATAAGCAATGTATCAAAAAATTGGTTAAGCTAATTGCTCATAAGAGAAAGAAATGAAACTAAACTCCTTTAGATTTGGTTCAGAACTGATTTCCCTCGGCGTCAGGTTTGGTATAAAAAAAAATGAAGTTGGTATTGTAAGGTGTAGAGGATGATAGTTTGGATGAAATAGGTTGGAGCTTTACTCCTTTAGCTTTCTAGTGCTCTTTTATCCTCACATCATGTTAATCATGATTTTCAGTAGCATGCTCTTTTTTTTTTTGAGAAAGTTGTCAACCTCATTCTAACACTTGGTGATGAAATCTTCAAGCTATCTTGATATATTTTGAATCAGTCTTTCTTATTCTGTTATGGGAATTCAACTTTTCTCATTCTATTTTTCTACATTATGGCATCAGACTAAGCTTCATCATTAGCTTTAATGTCTACAAAAAATCTTAAAGCTCAATTTTTTTCCCGACTTCTCATGCTGATTCACTTCCAACAGTTTGTCATTAGCTTCACTTTCTATAAAAATCTCAAATCTCAGCTCAGCTTGTTCTTGACTTCTCATTCTAATTCACTTCTACCAGTTTTTTTTATTACTCTCATCATTATTTTCTACCTTCTTCTTCTCCACATTCTCGTTTTCAAAATATATTTTTTTCAGTTTCTCCAAACATTTTTTATAATTTCTCCTTTTTTTTACTTTTATTTATTTTATCTTCTTCGATCTCTTGGATCTATTAGAGCTTGATTCATGGGTTCTTTTGCTTTTTCTTCCCCTTAAACATTCATAATTAACAAGATATTTGGATAGAAAGTGGAGCCATGGTTCAGGAAGAAGAGATGAAGTTTCAAACAAAAAAAATTGGTTCATTCAAATTGGAAAAAAGAAAATTCAAAGAAAGAGTTAGTCACAAAAAAAAATTGTTTTAATTGAACAAAAGCCCAAAGGTAATCGATCTAAGCCCAATATCCTAGAAGACCTAATTTTAAATATTTTTAAAATGAGTAACTAAGTTAAACAATTTTTTAGTACACAAATATTGATGTTCATAAGCCTAACATTTTAGGTTGTCCTGATTTTTATCCAAACAAGAAAAATTATTCAATGGGCACAAGTATGAAGTGGTTCATGTGAATGAGAGTTACAAAAGAGAAAAATTGGAATTTCAAAGATGAAAGAAAATATATCATGACACACTTATCAAGACCAAACAGAAATTTAATTTCAAGATATATCTATATTCAAACTCAAATTTCTAAATTATATGAATTAGCCCAGAATATTATACAAATTCTAAGTGGCTAAACAAAATTTAAATAAAATATGCATGATGATGCAAGTTCATGGAAATTTGCTACACAACATAAATATAAAATGCATAAGTGAAAAATGTAAATAAAAATTTATAAAATGAAGAATTTGAAAAATTCACTATGATCCCAAGTTCATCAACCCAAGTTCCCTTCTGATTTTGCAAAACTGATCCTCTCCTAAGGGTTTTATGAAAATGTCAACAAACTGACTTTCTGTTGGAATAAAAATTAGTTCGATATCTCCATTTTGAACATGATCTTTAATGAAGTGATGCCTAATTTCAATATGCTTTGTTCTAGAGTGCAAAACAGGATTTTTTATTAAGTTTATGGCACTTGTATTATCACAATAAATTGAAATGCAAGTGTACCTCAAGCTGCAATCCTCCAATTCTTGTTTAATCTATAAAATTTGAACCACACAACTTCCAGCTGCTATGTATTCAGCTTCAGCAGTTGATAAAAAAGCTACTAAAGTTTGCTTTTTGCTGAACTAGGAAACTAGAGCATTGCCAAGAAATTGGCATGTGCCTGAAGTGCTTTTTCTATCAACTCTACTTCCTGTAAAATCAGCATCACTATATCCAACAAGATTAAATGATGTATCTTTAGGATATCAAAGACCTAAGTCTTGAGTCCCTACAAGATACCTCAAGATCCTTTTAACAACTTTTAAATGTGATTCCTTAGGATTAGCTTGAAAACATGCACATAAACAAATACTAAAATGAATGCCAGGCCTACTTGTAGTGAGATAGAGTAAAGAGCCAATGATACCTCGATATACCTTATTATCCACATCTTTACCTTTCTCATCCTTCTCTAATTTAATGTTTGCACTCATAGGGGTTCTGCTTGCATTAGCTTCACACATCTTGAACTTTTTCAGTAGCTCTCTAACATACTTGGACTGATTTATAAAAATCCCATCTTAACACTGTTTTATTTGTAAACTTAAAAAGAAATTCAGCTCTCCCATCATACTCATTTCAAATTCTCCTATCATTATATCAATAAAGCCCTTGTACATACTCTCCTTAGTAGCACCAAATACAATATCATCCACATAAATCTGGACTATCAGAATATCCTCAAGTTGATTCTTGAGTGTTTTATCCATATTTCCTCTTACAAACCCTTTTTCTAACAAAAACTTACATAGTCTTTCATACCAAGCTCTGGGGGCTTGTTTGAGACCATACAAAGCTTTTGTTAGCTTATATACATAATCAAGTTTGTCATGATTCTCGAAACTAGAGGGTTGATCCACATACACATCTTCATTTAAGTACCCATTGAGGAAGGCACTCTTCATATCTATCTAGTACAACTTGAAATCCTTAAGACATGTAAAAGCATAGAGAATTCTAATAGCTTCAAGTCTAGCAACTGGTGTGAATGTCTCATCAAAATCTATCCCTTCTTCTTGGTTGTAACTTTTAGCAACTAGTCTTGCTTTATTTTTTATTATATTTCTATGCTCATCCATCTTATTTTTGAATACCCATTTAGTTCCAATCACAGTTTAGTTCTTTAGTTTAGGAACTAATTTCCAGATGTTATTTCTTTCAAACTGATTTAGCTTCTTCTACATTGCTAGAATCCAATTTTTATCTTATTATGCTTTATCTATTATCTTGGGTTTAATCTTAGAGACATATGCAATATTTCCAATCATTTTTCTGAATGCACTCCTTGTTGTGAGTTTGCTTGATGGACTTATCAAAAGGTTATCCTTTGAATAATGTCTATAAAACTTCCAATCATTTAGTAGGTCATAATTGGAGCTTTGCTGATTATCTTGAGTTTCATCGGGCTGAGAGTCTAGTACGGGGTCAAATTAATTTTCTAGTTTCTTCTCAGACTGATTTTCTTCAGCTCTATCAGGTCCTTGATCTTGAGAGTTCTCTCTTTCTTGAGTCTTTTCAACTTGTTCCTCTTTCTCTTGCCTGGGATTTTTGGTTCCTATAAGAAAGTCATCAACAATATCTCTACTTGGTAGAGTTTGATTAGTTTCTTTGAAAACTACATGAATTGACTCCTTAACACTAAGTGTTCTCTTATTAAAAACCCTATAAGTCTTACTATATTCAGAATATCCAAGAAAAATTACTTCTTCAGATTTTGCATCAAATTTAGCAAGTGGATTTTTCTTGTTATTGTGAACGAAACACTTATATCCAAAGACTTTAAAGTATTTACATTAGGTTTCTTGCCTTTCCATAATTTAGAGGGAGTTTTTTTTAAAGAAGATCTTACCAAAGCTCTATTCAAAATATAGCACGTTGTGTTGATAGCTTCAGCCCAGAAGTACTTAAGCAGATTAGCTTCACTGAGCATTGTTCAAACCATTTCCTGTAAGGTTCTATTTTTCCTTTTCACAACACCGTTTTGCTGAGGTGTTCTTGGATCTGAGAAGTTATGGGTTATTCCAAATTCATCATAAAATTTTTCAAATAGCTTGTTCTCAAACTCTTTTCCCTGATCACTTTGAAGAGTTATGACGTTGTACCCTTTTTAGTTTTGAATCTTCCTACACAAACTAGAGAACTTATTTAATGCCTCATCCTTATAAGCTAAAAAGAGGGTCTATGTGAATCTTGAATAATCATCAATAACGACTAATGCATATAATTTTTCTCCTAAGCTAGATGGTGAAACCGGTCCAAACAAATCTAAATGTAGTAATTCAAGAGGTCTAGATGTTATGACTGACCCTTTTGATTTAAAGGATGGCCTTGTTTATTTGCCTAGCTGACAATCATTACAAACACTGTCCTTTTCAAATTATAGCTTGGGTAGACCTTTAACAAGCTCATTTTTGGATAATTTAAAAATTAAATGCATGCTTGCATGACTTAGTCTTTTGTGCCAAATCCAACTATCATCATCTATTGAAGAAAGACACAAGTTACTAACATGATCCAATTTCTCGAAGTCTATTTAAGTAAATATTTTCACTCCTATTGCCAACAAAAAGAGTTTAAGAATCATGCAAACTTTGGACTTCACAATGAGTTGGTTCAAAGATGACTCTATTATTCCTATCATATAATTGACTGACACTTAGAATGTTAAACTTCAAACCTGTAACCAAAAAAACCTCCTCAATTGATGGATTTGTGCCAATAGTCCCTATTCCAATGATTTTAGCTTTACTGTCGTCTCTAAAGCTAATTGTTCCTCTATTTTGTATCTTCAATTGGGTGAATTTTGATCTATCACCCGTCATGTGCCTAGAGCAAGCACTATCCATATACCACTTATTTTGCACATTTTTGCTCCTTATGCATACCTGTAATTAGATCACTTGCTTTTAGGTACCCAAATTAATTTGGGTCCTATCTGGTTAGCTTCACAAATTAAATTAGACTTCTTTTGCAACCAAATAAATTTTGGTTTAGGGATACCTCTCTTGTAAGCACAAAATTTAGCAATATGTCCTTTATGATTGCAGTAAAAATAAGTAAAATGCTTATAACTTGAAGAGGTAGCTATAACAAAATTAGTTTCATATTTCTTATATTTTCCAGATCCATTGAATTCTAAGCCTGATTTATCAGTGTGAGTACGCTGATTTTCTAAAAGTACATCAAGTGTGTGCTTTCCTTTGGTGAGCTTTTCAAGATCATTTGTGAGACTCAAAATTTTCTTTTGAAGATTTTCATTTTCTTTCAAGAAAGTCACATTTTTTTCAGTAGCAACACCTAGTTCTCTTTTTAGAAAGCTGATTTCATTTTCTATTTAAGCAATTTTTTCAGACTAATCAGCAAGTATTTTGTTATTCACCACTTCCTTTTCCTTTAAGGCATCAAGATCATTTTGTGAATTATGACATTCAAATTTAGCACACAACACTTTATTTTCAGACTTTAAGGCCTTTAGTTCTTTTTTAAAATTTCCATACTTTTTGGATAAGTTTTTGAATTCTTTGAATAAATCACCAAAAACAGCTTCTAATTCATCATAAAAGAGTAGTTCAAAAGAATTTACCTCATGAGCTAAGTCTGTCAGTGATTTAGCTTCAACGTCTACATTAGCTTGAGACTTGTAGATTTCTTTATCTTCTTTTGCCATCAAACAAAAATTTATAACTTCTCCTCCGTCATTATCTTCTTCACTGGTGCTGGATTCATCACTATCGCTCCAGCTTGCAACCATTGCTTTCTTGAGCTTTTCCTTCTTAAACTTCTTTTTCAGCTTGGAACAATTAGCTTTCAGATGTCCAGGTTTATTGCATTCGAAGCAAATAAGTTCTAGAGTCTCCTTCTTGATTTACGGCTCTGACTTTGGATTAAACATTTTCCTCATATTTGTCTTGTAGGTCTTTCCTCCTTTCTTGAACATTTTCTTAAATCTTCTTGTGATGAGTGCCATTTCTTTATCTTCAGAGCTAGTTGAGTTATCACTGCTTGATTCCATTCTTAGAGCAATGTCTCCTCTCTTTTTCTTCTATGTTGAAGTGTCTTTTGATTTACCCTTTATCATCATCTCATGAGTAAGCAAAGATCCAATTAGCTTATCATATGAGCAGTTTCGCAGATCTTTAGCTTCACACAAGACTGTCACTTTAGTTTCCTATATTTCGAGTAGTGATTTGAGCACTTTCTTCACCATTTCTTCCTCAGTCATACCTCTTCCAAGATTTTTAATGCATTGAAAATCTCACTGAATCGGGAGTTCATGGCAGAAATAGTTTCATCTAGCTTTATAGAAAACAACTCGTAATCTCTCCACATCATATTGATTTTGGACTCATTAACCTAATTTTTTCCTTCATTGGTCACTTCAAGTTTATCCCACACTTGTTTGGCAGAAGTATATGTCGAGATCCTGTTATATTCATTTACATCAAGAGCACAATGAATTATGTTAAGAGCTTTAGCATTAATTTGCACCGTTATCCAATTAGCTTCTGAATATTCAGATTCAGGGAGTGGAATTGTTTTTCCACCAGCACTTCCTTAGTTGGAATAGAAGGTTCAGTAACAATGATTTTCCAGCAAACAATATTAACAGCTAGAATGAAATTTCTCATCCTATTTTTCTAGAAATCATAATTAGTTACATTGAAAATAGGTGGTCTGATAATGGAGTTTCCCTCGGGTAGTCCCGAAGCACTATAGAAAGCACTAGAGCTAGCAGCTATAAGGATCACTTTTCGTAAGATAAACCTGCTCTGATTCTAATTGTTAGGTCCGTAAGGCTGTCAAGAGGAAGAGTAAATTGAGCTTAAAATAAATTTTGTGGGAAACTAATTTTAACTAGCAAGCTAATCTATGAAACTGAAAAATAAAAAAAAAAACTAATTTTGATCAATAAAAGAAAATCAAAGCAAATTAATAGAGTGAGGTCTGAAACACAAAATAAATAAGAATAAGAATAAAGAATAAAGATCAACACAAGTAAATTTATCGTGGTTCGGCACCCCTCGCCTACATCCACTCCTTAAAGAACCCTCCTTAAGATTTTTCACTATCTCAAAATCTCTTTTCACGGGTAAGAGACAAATCAAATACATCCTTAAATCTACCCAACATAAGCTATCTGCTAAACTAGTTTTCAGTAGCTCTTACAACTAACACCCTTACTAGTTTTTCCAACAGCTCTAGAAAACTATATATGACCTTGGTTTTGATTAGTTCCAGAAACTAAGCATCCACTGCTCAACGAATTTAAAGATGGTATGTGTCTCTCTCAAAAATTACAAACAAACCTATGGATATTAGAGAGAAAATAAATCAGCCAATGAAGCATAATAAAACCTTTCAATGAAAATAATTTTACTCTCTACACACACACTTCAATGATTGATGAAAACACTATTTATATATGCAAAGAGAGTTTCCCTAGATACCAACCTATTCATGAAATATTCCAGATTTAGAAAATATGAAAAATGCAAACAAAAATTCATCTTTGTAAGAAATCAGTACAAAACTAATTTTTTAGTCAACCTTCCTGAATTAGCTTATAAGAAAATTTCCAGATTTGTCAAATGAGGAAGTTTTTTTAAAACAGTCTTTGACTTTTAAAAACACTTTCTTCCTATTTGAAAAATCTCTTGCCAATTTTGTATGTGATTTGATAAAACAAAAACTTTAATTTTTCCACAAAAATATTTATGCTAATTTTTTGCAAATAGGAAAATTTTGGCTTCCAATACTAATATTATTTCTCCCTTTTACCCTTAGTAAAAATTCTAAAATCCCAAAATATCATATCATTATCTACATGGGCTTTAAGAGTTTTTTTAAGCTTCATGCCTTAAATCTTTGCAACTTTTAGACTTGATCCACTTAACTTTGCATTTGATCTTTTTCTTTAATGGTCCTTTTACACATCACTTGCACAAAACCATTAGTAACTATTTTTATCAAATATTGTTATCATCAAAAATTAATAAAGATTGTAACTTTTAGTCAACATCCCTAATGTGAAATATATAAGAAGGAAGTAATACGGATTGGATGTGATATGGTTCATGTCTATATATAATGATATGCAATTCGGTTTTATATATATATATATTTTTTTTTTTTGGTTGTTGTTACTAGTGTTACTGTTGATGGCGGTGGTCTAGACTAGGGGTGAGCAAATGTCGGTTCCGTTTAAAAATGCCTAAAATCGAACTGAACCGAACCTATATCGGTTTGGTTTAAAAAATTCCTAAAACCGAATTGAACCGAATCAAATTTTTTTGGTTCGGTTATTTTTTCTTTTTTTTACTTTCTTTTCAACTTTTTTATTTTAAAATTATTTTATTTATGTAATTTTACAATATTCTAATAAGATTTATAAGATATATTAATGTTAATTTTTTATATTTATTTTATTTAATAATTTTTTAAAAAATCAAATAAGCCGATTCTCTAAAATATATTTAAATATTTTTTGTTAGGATTTTTTTGGTAGTAAATAATTTTGTTAAGAGTTTTATTTATTTAGAAACTAATATTATTAATAAAATTTAAAATATAGTAATAAACCAATCAAACCGAACTATAAATATATCAAAAATTTTAAAATATACTAGAGTTCGGTTTGGTTTAATATATTTTTTTCTCTAAAAACCGAACCGATCATATTTCAGTTCGATTCGATTTAAACCGAAGTAAAATTTTATTTTTAAAAACTGAACCAATTGATTCGATTTAATTCGGTTTGATTTTTCAATTTTCGGTTATTTTTACTCATCGTTAATCTAGACCAGTGGATCAATGAAACCATCGCATGCCCCTTCACGTGCATGATGACAAATATATATATATATATATATTGAAAGGTAATTGATAAAATATCATTACTGAGGGAAGGAGAGGTGATGGGATCGTATTACTAAAGGTCTAAAACAACATGATCATATATATATATATATATATATATCCTATCAATCACGAGTGCAAATCCTTAACATTTGAAAATCTCATAGCAATTTGATCCCATCACGTCACGTGAAAAGGAACACATATCTAAAAAAAAGGGGTGTATCCTAACAACCAGCGACTGCAAATTCTTGTCATTTATATATATATATATATATCCTATCAATCACGAGAGCAAATCCTTGTCATTTTATTTCATGTTGTTTTGAAAATCTCATAGTAATTTGATCCCTCACATCACGTGAAAAGGAACTCATATCAAACAAAAAATATATATATATATATATCCTAACAACCACGACTGCAAATTCTTGCCATTTTTTTATAGTTTTGAAAATCTAAATCTAAACTACTATACAGTCTGTAGTCGTTATAAAAAAAATTTTAATATATTTTTGCACGATAAAAACATATTTGGGATAAGTATTAATAAATATTTTATAATTTTTTAAGAGAGAAAATAATTTTTAATTTATTAAAGATTAAAAGTATATCTTGATTAAAATATTAATAAAACTAACAGTAAATAAAAAAATATTAAAATAAAATTTCACTTAAATTAAAAAAAAAATTTGTTGTTATTTTTCAATCGTGCTGATAAAACTATTCTGATTTACAATTCGGCAATCCGTATGCTTCATTTAATGGCTTTATTTAACCATAAATTGACTCTCTGATCTTTGAATGAATCTGATTGTATAAATGCCAATAGAAAATAAACAAGAAGGAAATATTCAAATTTCATAAAGAAAAAACATAAAAACCAATTAAGGGCAATAACTCTATGAAAGAATATTCAATAATTTCAATAAAAAAATAAATAGATCAAAGATTTGTATTTATTCAATATAAAAATAAAATAAAATAAATAAAATAGAAATAAGAAGGACCATCGCTGACCGAAAAGATGATCGATGGTGACTAAAATAAAAATTTTGAGGTAAAACTAAAAATAAAAAGAAAAGAAAGAGAAAAGAGGCGGCTAGAATTTAATTTTATTCTAATAAATATTTTATAATTTTAAAATTGATTATTAGAGATTTGTGTTTATTTTTTTACAACTTAGTATCTATAAGTTTATATTCATATTGTTGAGATGATATAAATTTTTACAATTATAATTTCTCTCTTCAACATTTAACAATAAAAAAAATTTAATACAATTTAATAGACAAGAAAAAACAAATCTATTCATGTTAGTTTTAGATGGTAATAATAATAATAATAAAAAGAAAATGTAAAAAATTATTCATTTTCATATTTTTTCTTGACAAAAAAAAAAGTTCTAATCACTATAGATAATAATGCCACTGCTAAATATAATTTAAAACTATGAGAAATTGATTAAATTAAATTTTTAAATTTTTACATACTAGAAAAAAGAAAAATTACGACTAAAATAAAATTTATCATTTACTAATATGAATATAAAATCATGAATATTAAAAAAACTACAGACCCTAATAAATAAAATATTCAGAACACAAAATATTTATTTGTGCTCATCCAAATTATTAATTCTACAGTACAAATGGTTGCATCTATACAACTGAAATTAAGACCGTTAGATTAAAATTTAATTAATTATAATCATTGATATATTTTACAGGTATTGATACACCAACATAATCAATGGTTGTAATTAAATAAAAATTAATCTAACTATTATAATTTCATTTGTATAGATACAAACGTTTGCACTGTAGCAAAAGCCTAGAATAACAGGCTACTCTTGTATATGTATCGTTCCCCACTCTAAAAAAAGGTACAACAAATAAGCCAATGATTATGGTGTTTTTTTTAAAAAAAAAAATTAAATATATATTATCTTTTATGATAATTTAAAATTTAAAAATTTTATTATTAGTTTTAATTTTAAATATACATTATTCTTTTATAATAGTTTAAAATATATAATTTTCATGATACCATTTTAAGTATATAGCTATAAGATTGTGAACTAATGATAATAATCCCTTACAGGGATGACAAAATAATGTTATAAGTTAATTATCACATATACGATGTAGGCTTTCGGTAACTTTTAATAATTTTTTATAACATTTTTTTCAATACTATCATTGTATTACACTTGGCAATCGTGAAAATTACTATTAATTGTGTTAAATTTCTATATTAAATCATTTTTAATCCTTTCAATATTTACCTAGTACTTTTTTTCATAATTTTAATCCTTTCAATATGTACCTAGTACTTTTTTTCATAAGTATTATTAGTTTGCATAATCTAAAAAAACAAAAAAGATAATTATCATAATCAAAATTCTTATCTGTCGATATTTTCAGATTTTTAAACTACTACCAATGAAATAAGTAGATTTAAACATTGCGTTATAAAATATTGGAATAAAGGTCAATTTCTCCCTGAATATTTTGATAAAGATCAAATTAACCACTTTGTGACCTTTTGGGTCAATTTAGCCACCAAACGATTCAATAAAGGTCGAATTAATTCTGACAATTATATTTATCCCTTTTTTTTTTGACAAGTAAACAAAAGACCCCCTAAATATTTATAAAAACCTCCCTAATATTTTACTTATTTAACAAATTAATCCTATTATAGTAAGAAAATTTTTTTAAAAATTAAAAAGTTCAAATAATATTTAAAACTGAAATATATTTATACCATATAAAATTTAACGAAATAATAATATATTATATAGATCTAATTATGCAAAAAATATATATTTTTTAATATATTCATGCATTATATTTAATTTGTATATCATAATAACACAAATTTATTTATATTTCAGAAACATTAATGAATAACTTAATAATATAAATTATTAGTTTCCAATTTTTTCATTTTAAATTTATAAAAAAACATAATAATAAACTAAGATATATTTAAGATTAAACTATTTTTTCATAACAATTTATTCTAAAAATAAATTTATTAAGTGATAAAAATATGAAAAAAGTTTTTTTTTTAAAAAGCTATATATATAGAGGCTTATAAGGGTAAGTTTTTATTATATCTTTTACGAATTATTATTATTATAATGTTTTTAACTGGTCTCAAGTTGAATGTATTTGGTTGGAAGATTCTTCGTAAATTATACATTGTTTTTTATTATAATATAAAAATTAAATATAATGTATGAACATACTAAAATTTTATATTTTATGCATATTTAGATTTATATAATATATTATTAATTCATTAAATTTTACATAGTATAAATATATTTGAGTTTTAAATACATTTTAATTTTTAATTTTTTTACTATAATAGAGATTAATTTGTTAAATAAGTAAAACATTAGGGAGGTATTTTTATAAATATTTAGAGGGTCTTTTATTTGTTTGTCAAAAAAATAAGGGGAAAATATAATTATCAGGACTAATTTGACCTTTATTGAATAATTTAATAACTAAATTGGTCCAAAAAATCACAAAGTGGCTAATTTAATCTTCATTAAAAAGTTCGGGGGAAAATTGACCCTTATTCCTAAAATATTTAATAGATGATTGAAACCTGTAGCTGTTATTTAACTTTTCATAAATTTAACCATTTTCAATAATTTTTACGTGATAATTCTTGTACGGTTGGATTCCACTCAATATACAATATGTATTTTTGTTTTTGAATTTTATTTTAAATACTATTAAAAATTTTCAATATTAAAAATAATATAATTTTATAAATTTAACTATATATTAAGAGTAAATATATTTTTATATTTATTATATATTTTAAAATAGGTTTATTGATATAAAAACGGATTTTTTCAAAAATAGCCAGAAAACCAAAAATAATATCAAAAGCCATATTGACTAAAAGTGTTTTCAAAAATAGCTTTAAGGAAATTTTTTTTTTCAAATCTAGACTATATATAAGCTAACCTTTTTCTGCTAAAAAACAAACATTCAAAAACAAACAATGATTCCTAAAAAGAAACGGAAAATAAGCTTGCTCAAGAAAATCACGATCTCAAACACCAAAAATTCTTCTCTAATCAATTTCAACTTTCTCTTCAATCAATCAAATTCACAATCAGATCAACTTCCTTTTCTGGTCGATTTCAGCTATTTTCTCTTCTGAATTTTGTGACAGAAACAGAAAATAAGTACTTTTAACAATTCAAGTTTATGGATCTGAAAAACCTAAATCTACAATAACATTCTTCAACAAATCAGAGAAATCAACATTAAAACAATAACCGAAACAACATTGAAGATCAAAAGCAATAATCATTTACAAAAATAGGTACGCACCTCGAAAACATATCAGATATGCTTTTCTATTTTTCTGTAATTATATTTTGTCAATAAGAAACAATAAATCACGATTATAAAAGACATTAAAACTTGATTTACACTATATAAATACTTTTTCAACAAAAAGAAATAAAAAAAGCAACAAAAGAATCAAAGAAAATCAAAGAGAAACAAAAAAGACACAAATAAGCAACAAAAGCAACAAAAGAATCAAAGAAAAACAAATAAGCAACAAAAGCAACTAAAAAATCAAAGAAAATCAAAGAGAAATAAAAAAGAAACAAATAAGCAACAAATGAATCAAAGAAAATCAAAGAGAAATAAATAAGCAACAAATAATCAACAAAAGTAACTAAAGAATCAAAGAAAATCAAAGAGAAACAAAAAAGCAACAAAAAAGCAACAAAACCTTAATACAACAAAAAGAAACAAGAGAAACAAAAAAGAACCAAAGATAAATAAAGAGAAATAAAAAAGCAATACAAAAGCAACAAAAGAATCAAATAAA